>VCNE01003319.1:0-16952 GCA_009869805.1 Oncopodura yosiiana | reverse complement strand
ATATATCTTATGTAAGAAAGCTAAGACGACTTTCACTAAGAAAAGAAAGTGACAGGAAGGTGTTAAGAAACGAGTTGCTTTGATGACAGAGAAATGAGATTAGGTACAATTTCTGTTCAAAATCTTTGAAAAAATATATACAAAAATGGTCATTTCAAGACACGAGGCAAAAAACAGTTGACCTAATAATGAATAAATGTTTTCTTCCTTTAATGTGTACTTTCTTCATGCATATAATTACTGAATTGAATGTTATACACCTGCCATTTCTTATAAGCATGACATAAGAATGACCACGAAATGTGTACATATGGACTGAGCATGACGACGACAAAAGAATAATATTATATATTTCTTTCCAATGGATGATTAATGAAGCCTTATTATTTGGAGTACAATTATAATATCAACTTGAATGAGTTTATCTCATGCATATATTATATCACATAATTTTTGTATAGTATAACAATACATTTCTGAGTTGAAGTATCTAAGTGTATAACTATAAGTAGGTCAAAAGAAAGAAAAGAGAAATAAATATATATATTATATAATGTGAAAATTCGTCTACATTATTGAAAATTGAAATTGTCAGCAGTAATGCAAATGTAATTTTTGAATTTTGAAACCTCCTACTGAGTAATGTATTGACAATTGACAAGAAAATGCTTTACTGTGCTATTATATAAACGAATCAATTTACTTTTTATGCATAGTGAGCATGAGATGTATTTTACTATAAGACCATTTTCACTTCATAAAATTGAATCTCTTATGTATATGTACAGAGAAAAGTGACTCTAGCAATTTAGCTCTTGAGACATCAATATGTAAGTACATAGGACAAATTCTCTAAACAAAGTTGGCACATTAGTTTAACCTGAATCAATTTGGACGCTTATATGTATTGCTCTATACATATTACAAAAAAGAATCTTGGTTCATGTTAAACATAGTCTTTCTTGCTACAAACGAAACAAAAAAATCCCAGTTAGAGAAAAGTGAAAAGTTTTTGGAAAAAGTTTTTCTCGCACTATATACATATACTACATACACGATACATATTACATAAGAAGAACTTAAGTTCTACAAGTAGTCTCATGTAGATACATTTATGGTAGTTTGTAGTTGTATAGTAAATCTTGAGTGTGTAGTAGTCCAAGGAAGCAAGCTCATGTGCTTTGGAAGTTTTGGAAAGAGTACATATATTACAAAGATGAAAGAGCCTTTTTTCCTTTTCTCTTTCTCATGTGAAATAAGTTACGTGAAGAATAAACGATGGGACAGGTGAACAAAAAGAGAGAGAGAGAAAGAAAAGAGAAAAAGAAAAGCTCAACTCAATCCAGTCCAAGTAAACTGAAGAAGCCTTCTATTTGATGGTAATCAAAAATTGATAAAATGGGGGCAATACTACAGAGTACTATGTAGTAAAGCAGTAAGCTAAGGAGCTCTTGAAAATGCACCTGTGACTTGACCAAAGCAAAGAAGGAACTAAATATAGTAAGAAAGAAAGAACTGACACAACTTTTCCTTTTCTATTTCTCTCTACTTTTACTTGTAATACTCTTTCTATATATCTGAATGTACATGATTTACTACCTACGCGTTCAGAACTTGAGAGAGAAGAAGAAAAAACACAAAAGTTCTGTTTTGGCCTTCTTTTCTTACTCGAAACGAAAAAGAATGCAAACGAAATCCAACTTTTCTCTTAGAGTATTTTATATGGAATATCTAAGAGAAAGAAAAATCTTTGTATTCATAAGAAAATCAGGTCAGTACAGTCACATGAAGGTAGATATATATAAACTAATAAAAGAAAATATTGTTCAAATTAAATCAAATGTGGATAAACTATCGTTTTTAAGGCTACGTTTGTTATTGCGAGTTTATTATGTGGAGACTAAATTAAATGTCACCATCTCACTAGTATCATTTACTAGATTAGGAGAAAGAAAAGAGAAGAGATATTAAACTGTTCTGTAGTACAACTATTATGTGTACTTGTCAAGTCGTAAATAAAGTGAAGTCAAAGTCAATCATAAATGGATAATTATAGTTTTAGTAAAATATTAAATTCGTACATAATTTACAGAAAGCTCGATTAGAATTGTAGTTCATAACATACAAACAGTCTTAAACTAACTCGTTTCTTGGGTCTCTACACATTAAGTAGTAAAGCAAAAAGACGACCGTGTACTACTAACTAAAAAGAGAAATATCTATTAGAAGTAAAAGACTTGTATTATGTATATACTTTCTCTAAAAAAACCTTGGACAAAAGTACAAGACAAAGTCACAGAATTTCTTGATATATTATAACTACATATTAGTAGAAAAGTTTGAGTATATATATGAGTTTTAAAGGGTTTTATGTAGAAAACTATAAGCAACTTTTAGGTATTCTATAACATATGTACTGTAGTATGCGGCAGCCGTAAAAATAAAAGACCTTTTAAGCCAAATTCACTTTCGACGTTATATTATACCCAATGCACTTTACTTTTTACTCTCTTGCTGCTTTCATTGTATATAGAGGATTTGTGATTTTGTAACTGACATTATATTAGTTTTTAGTAAGAAAAGGCAAGTTGTATTACTAAAAGCTATCAAGACGACGAAGGTGGAAGAAACATTTTGTGCGTTGTTATAAGAAAGACTACAGGACACTCTTGGATTAATAGTATAACATTCTTACATGACCGTTTTATTGAACCCTTTACTTACTAAAGTAGCATTGGTTTACATTGAATTTTTTTGTGCTCTCTCTCTTAACTCTTTTTACTATGTACTTGCACGCAAAATGAATGCACTTTGTAAAAAACTCAAATAGGACTCTGGGCAAAAGCGACAAAGCCAAAAGCATAAGACTTTGAATACTACTATGAACAAGAGCTGTGCTGCTACTTCTAAGCAGAGTTGTTGAAGAAATGCGTGTAAACCATCGAGTCTCAACAGTCTTCATTCGGCATCCGGTGAAGTAACATCGTTTCCTCTCTCTCTTATAAAGTCAACTCAACGTTCAACAATCAACACAAACTGTTTTAGCAGCTAGCCCCATAACAAATGATTAAAAATTAAAATGCATAATAAGAAGAACAACATACACTTCTACTTATCTTAAAGCATCTCATATTTTTATGCATGTGCAAAAATATTAAGTGACTATTTGAGTGACTTGCTACATTTTACAACCTGACATTTGTTGAGTGCAACTAAACTATTCTGAGTGAATAATATATGTATAGAAAGAGAATTTGACATTGTTACACATTTGTGTTGTCCTCTATGTGTTAAGCTGAAGAGAAAAGAAAAGTGTCAAAAAGTTCTCAAAATTATCTCAAGTTTTTTTCTATTTTTGTGACACATTGTTCAGTAGCTATTACATAGACGTCCTAAATAATTTCTGACTTTCTACTTCTGTTTCTGTCAACACGTCAATCATCTACAAAGTGTCAAGATACTCTCTCTATGTACATTTTAAGATATGCTAAACTCTTAATATCAGATTCGTCATTATTCTATACAAACATTTACTCAAACACTATTATCACATAGTGCAATCAGAAAAGAGACAGCTGCAATTATAATTTTTTATATGTCGGCCAAAGAATACTAATTTACATCTGTGGATTTTTTCCTTCCAGCTCTACTAATACACTCTCTCTCAACTCTCTCATACATAAAGGAATACATATATATATATATAAAATATTTGTGAGTTTAGTATGTCAACACCAAATGAAACTGACATTGACATCTGATAAAGCAAATGTGACATCGTGATATTATTTATGTAAGCATTAGAGCAAAGAGTGTCCAAACTCTCTGTGTTGACTACTATTAAAATTAATGTCTTTTTGTAGTTAATGACTGTCATTCTCTCTTTCATTTGTGTACTTAAACATACATGTAATAGCAATTCTACATTGACTCTTCTTCTGTGTACTTTATAGCTTCTGGAATAACAAAACAAAAAAGCCGAACAGATTATATATAATAAAGCTGCTACTACTACTACTACTAAAGCAAGAAAAAGAATGTCAACAGATAGTTTTATATACAATTGACTGAGTTTATCCTCCAAGTATAGAAGAGAACTCACTCAGTTGAAAAAGATCTCTACTAAAACCCTTCTCTCTGAAAAAGAAGCAAGTCTCGTCAACTTGTTGTGTTTTCGCCTGTTAAAAAACTGTGGGAACAACTTGGAGTACTCATTCAACAGTGAACATCATGGGCAGTTTCAAAATTCAAGCTTCAATGCTTATTCTCCTCTTCTTTGTCACATTCAATGGTAAGTTGGCCGGAAGTTCCAATTTTCTTACTTACTTACTTATTGTCAAACTTAAGTAGTCTTATACAACATTCTCATCCCTCGTCTTTATTTTTTATACAAATTACTCTTGTAATACTGTCGTCACTACATTACACGGTTGTCACTCATATAGAGAAGTCACAGATGTATAATTTTTGATAGCGAAAATCTCATTCTTATGTGTAAAATCTGGTAGACTCATTTATTCACAAAGTTTTTCTTTGATGGGTTTAGTGAGATGCTAACTATATAACTATTTCCTATATGGATAACTCTTGTATGCATAGTCAAATATTATTACTCAATCTCATCATCAAGCATAAAATCTTTAATGAAGATAAAGACGACCCTTAGGAAGTAGTAAAAGCAAATTGTGTGTAGAGATGCATAATACCTTAGTGTGCAATAGGCAATTCTTATATGAATGATATCATATCAAATCTCTTCTTCTCTGGACAATACAAAAGTCTTGTATGAAGAGTGAAATTCCTGATGTTAGCTGTGAAAATGAGGAAAACTTATTTGACTCTTCTGTCTGTAATGATAGCAGCATGAGTTTAGTTAGTTGACTACTCATATAATTTAGTCTAATGGGATAGGAGTGCAGCATGGCTTTTATTTTATTTCATTTGAAACCAAGATAGACAAGAAACGTACGTGTGTGTGTTTTAGGGTGAGTTTCTGTTATTACAAAATTGGCATTGCATTTCAGAGCTTTGACTTGACTTTAACTTTACTATTAGATGAAGAAGGGGAGACGAAACGAGAGAGAGAGACATGTAGTATGTAATAAAAGCCAAAAGGGAATTTTCACTATTTTCAGTACTATTTCAGTAGCAAAATGAATGTCGGTGTGATTCTCTTATAGTAGAGTTTTCACTCGATGTTAACTTCTGTTCTATGTGTATATTGTATTATATATGAGCACATGAATGCTTTTATTTTTGGCTAACATAAAGTTAGTAGGCAACAGAGAGAGAGAGAACTTTAATGTTGCCACTATTGTGGGTGATAAGCCAAGCAAAATAACAAGATGAATACAATACTACATTTACTAAAGTATAGAAAACTTTGGTGAATCAAGAGAGACTCAGGAGGGGGTCAAGAAAATTCTATACAAAGAGTAGCAAAATGTTTTTTCTTCTTTGGAAAAAGAATGCAAAGAAAGAAAACAAGAAGGATAGAGGAATGAAGAAGTAAAAGAAAATTGAAGCTTACACAATTCACGCTCTTATGTGTCTGTTTTATTCTACTTTTTATGATGTTTTATACTTTATATCTACACAAGACAGATTCTTCATGAATGTATGTGTGTGGTACAGAATTCCTGTGATGCTCTCTTTTCTACATTTTTGATCTGTTGTTTATTACATTTTCTTATTGTCTTTTCTCTCTTCTCTCTCTCATTTCGTCAAGTGTGTGGGAATGTGAGAAATGAGCTTTTAACTGCTCTCTTTTTTGTGTCACTCTCTTACTACCATTATACCACTTGTGTGTAATATGTAAGCAGTAAATAAACTATTTTCCAAATCTTTTACTACGAATGGTACAAGTGATAAAAAAAACCTCATGAAAAATACTGCTGTGTAGTAAAAAAAGCAATTGAAAACTGTCCAGCAATATAAATTTGAGTAATACTATAATAATCTTACGAAAAAGCTTAGATTTCTTTTTTTTTGCAATCATCTAATAAAATTGTGTGTGACGTATAATAGAAAAATCAACAAAACTTTATACTTCAGGTAGCTAGCTATATATCATACATTACGCAACTTTTTGTAAAAACTTTGGAGATCATCATCATCTGGTCAAAGAGAGCTATTTGTTTGAACTTTGTCGATATTTAGTAGATGTGCGTAATCTCGACATCTCCATGAACTTTTGTAGCTGCCTATCAGCCACACTCTGTGTAAATGACTTTGACAAGTCTTCCAAAGTCTCATTGCCATTATCCAATCCACATGTTCTTGCTTTTAGTATTAGCTAAGAAAAAACTCAAGTTTCTTGCCACGCACAGAGACATTGACTTTGACTTACAAATAACACGTGTGTCTAAGTCTAAAAGTATAACAAGTCTAGTCGTCTAGTGAAGTTGTGAAGAAAGTACTAATAGTTATACTTTACTTTCCTTTTGGCAAATGCATTACTTATATACAGTATTACTACATACAATATTCTTGAGTTAGTAGTACAGGTTAGTACTGAACTAACTTGACTTGACTGCAAAGCCAAAAAGAGAAAAGTCTTTTTCACTGGATGAAAGTAAAGAAAACAGAGTTGTTTGTCTGTCTACACATAGAAAAGTGCACGCACTCCTGTTTTTGACAATGTTCATGTAAAATGCACAACAAACAGTAGGAAGAAAGTCTCTCTCATGTTTTGCTTAAGAATTGAGCTGGACGACAATAACAGAATTTCATTGAAATGCAACAGTACATAGAAATGTATGGAAAAAAAGAAGTTTTGGTGATTGAGTTGTGAATGAGAGATGAGCTACTTTAGAGTCACGTACGTAGAAAATGTTGTTTCTTATTTTCAATGTTGTACTATGTATGTATGTATATCTCATGAATGATCGTGATGCAATGCAGTGTATAGAGAAAGTAGAGAAAAACAACATTCAAGTTCGATTTTACGACTACAGTGAGTAGTCATGCATTGAAGTACTAAAGGAAGCAAAGGAATTTCCTTTCTTCGAGCTCGTCGTCGTCTTCTTTCCGTTGTATTTCCCTAAAGAGTTTTCTTCACCAAGTTCAATTTGAATATACATCTTATATGATACTATTACTAACTCGATATACATATATACCTTTACAATGTGTCGTAGACTGTAAGTAAGAAAAATGACTAAAGTCCTCAAAAGTCAAATGTATCTCATAACTGAACATATTACTGGAATGAAATTTAGGTTTTTTCTTTGGTAGCAGATGGTGTCAATAAAGAAATTACATTATTCTGTTTGAGTTGACTTGACCAGAGACCACAACTCTTCTACTTCTCTTTCCCTTCATTTGCTATCAATTGACCATGAACTGAGTGAGTGTACAGTTGACTCTAGTAGAGTAGCTCTTATACTATATCAAATTTTGTCTACCAGTAGAAAGAGAAAGAGCTTCCAGTATTGAATTCAAAAGTATACTGTTTATATAATGTATGGCACTTGAGCAAATTGACTTTTTTGTGAATCTATATCCATTACGGACTACTGCGTTTCTCTCTCTAAGTAGTTCTTCTCTCTACCATTTTTCAAGGAAAAGACTTGTACTGCTATACGAATGATGTACCTCAAGTCAAGAGAGTAGAATATTTAAGAAGACTTTTTAATCTTTCTATATACTAGCTTCTTGGTCCATTCACTCAAATATAGTTAGCCTAGATTCAACTGAGTTGAATGTTCACTTTAGCTCTCTCTATCTTTTTGCTTCTCTCTTTCTTGCTCACTCAGTCAATTTCAATTTACTCAGCTGTCCACCAAATATAAAGAACATTTTAGTCTCTGGCTTTCCTATTATTCATGCTCAGTAGCTCTATTATAAGATTTTCCTCAAGAAAAAAAATATAGTTAATAGAAGAAGGATTTAAGCTGCTAATTACTAAGCTTTTGCACTAATCCTTTCAGTATTTCTTTGGTAGAATTACTTTCACCTAGTAATCACCTCTAGCATGTACAATGTGAGTCATTTTGAGTAAATCTCTACAACCACACACTCTTCCTAGACAGAAGAAGCACACGCCTTGTCACTTTTTGAAATGCTCAATTCAAATATTGCATGAAACTCTTCTTGTGATCTTCCTCAGAGAATTATTTAAGAGTCTGTGAGTAGGAAAAAGGATTCTCACGTCATGTCGTCTTTTTCCTGCTTCACCAATTTCCATGTTGTATATTACGAACAATATACTGTTGCATGCTCCCTGTCATTCTATAATAGAGAAAATTCTCTTTTTCAGTTGCATGTGGAAGACGTGTTAGCTTATATAAGATTCACTTGCACAACAACGACACTATAGAGTAGACAACAACATTAATGCTGCAACAGTGTGAGCAAGTGTCGTACCATGATTTCTGTGAAGATTATTTTGTACAATGTCTTGTCTATGGCTTACACTTTTGCACATATAACAGAAGCAGCAAACTCTTGGTAATATTACCTTGCTTTTGTGTATTGCGTAAGGAAGAGAAGAGAGTCTTTCTTGAGAAATGGATTTAGACTTTGGCAGCTGTATGTTGCTCTCTTGAGGACAGGATACGAAATGTTGGAGAAAAGGCTCACTTATACATCTAAAGGATTATTTGTGTCATCCACTTATAAGCTATACTATCTACAACAGAAGAAGTGAATGTGTTTCTCACTGCACATATTTTTTTCCTGGCGACAAAATACCTTTTTATATAGAAAAACGATGACAATAATATATACGACGATACATACTTGAGAAACTTGAGTCTAACGCTAAGAATGCCGACTAACAAAAACGACAAAGTGAAAGAGCCAATCTTGTGTTGTCATCTGAAGCTTATCCCATTCACATTCTGTATAAAGACATTCTGTAAAAAAAACTTTTAGCTGTTGCACTACAACATGTTATGCTCGATTTGTACTCTGGTATGTAAGTTTATTGGAAAACATCTTGTGTGACTAAAGCTAATAGAGATGTGTACAATTATCCTGTGTATCAACATAACTTGCATTTGTTTATTGATGCTATTAGCTATTGTGGTTAAATTAGCAACAAGAATAGAATCTACTCTATTCAGTTCCAGGATGAGGTCGTTTGCTTCGCTTTCTGTTAAATGCATAATGTTTGTTGACTACATATTATGAACGTATAGTTTTATAGTTATTACACAAAAGCAACAGGAAGGAAGGAACTACTTTAGAAAATTACACCAAGTCAAAAACGTATTTTCTAAAGGTGTAACTGTCCTCAAATTACTGTGACAAAAATACGAAATTGTCTAAGACAAAAAATCCAACAATTTTTCAGCATTGTACATTGACATGACATGCGTCAAGGTATAAGAGTAAGATGTCTAAAAGTTTTCTTCAAAACTTTTTCCGGGTCTTATACATTATATTATATGCGATAGTTTTGCAAAAGTTTAGATGAATACATATAGACATTAGATTTACACTTTATAGTATTACGTTGTAACATGTTGTTTAAGCTTACAGAGATTTTGACAATGAAATCTAACTAATGTCACACAATCTGGTTTACTAGTTGAGACGTAAACATCAAAGAAGAAGAAAAAGAGATTAGTCTAAAAATTTCTACTAAGATGTAGTAGTATAATATTAAAGCAAATGATGATTAGGTTTAGGATTTTAATCGGATCCAACATATATGTAATTTTCTTTTGAAATTACTTCTCTCTCTCTACTATATATTTTTTAGTGTAGAGCCGACCACTCATCATTGTCATTATTGTTTCCGTCGTCCTACTCTTCAATTCTTCAATTATCTTGTGTGATGATGACAAAAGTAAATTGCAATGAGAATGACCATTTTAAAAATGTAAAATGAGCAAGATCGTGACATTGCAGAAGAACATCATCTCTTTATTACTCACCCCCGTCCTACATTAGTATTCTCTTGATCTGTTTTGATGTTATTGTAGATGCACAGTAGGGAATTTCCGAAAATTGTGTTGAACATCATTCTTATTATTCTTTTCTTAAAAATGGACATGTAAAAATATACAAAGTGCCTTCCTGTCGTCGTCCATCTGTTGTTTATTGTTACTGACTGAGATTAGACATTTTCACCTGCTAGCTATACTACTAATATGATAGATTACTACCAAGAATTAGTTCAATCAAGAAAGCATATAACAGAAGGAAAACTAAACGACGACAAGATAGTTGGACAAGTTAACTAAACGTCAACGGAAAAATTTTTGTAAATACACAATGGAATGTTTTTGCTATAGTTTGTCTTTTTAGAGTTAGTTCAGCTGTCAGTTCCGCTAGCTTAGAAAAGCAAGTTGAGACAGAGTAAAAGAAAAAGTCAAAATAACAGGGCAATTTTCTACATTCTTTTTTTTATACATAATTTTGCTGCTTTTACATATATTCTCGTCTTTACTTAACTTTTCAAGTTTCCTCTTATATGCATTTATATACTTATACTTTTGGACGACAAAGTCAAAATGAGTGTTGTGTATTTTATTTTATACTTTTTTCTATTTTTACATGCTAAAGTGTTATACAACTGCAACTTATTTATATATAATGCACACTAGTAAATTTCTACAACTCAACTCTCACATAAAAGAGACTATATTATTGAGTTACTCATGTGTAAATTAAAGTTTTCTTTCTAGTAAAAATAAAAAAAGAGTATTCTTCTGACTAAAAGTTCTCATCTCTTTCTGAAAGTCAAAGCCAAAGTGAACTTTTTTCAAAATGAAGCTAATTTGTGAGGGTTTGAAATTCAAACTTAATACTAAAGGACTAGTTACGATTCTTACGATGCGTCAATTTATATGCATGGCGAGAGAGACAGAAAAAGATGCACACATACATAACACTCTTCTATAGCTATACTACTCTTGACAACTTGAAAGAAATTCTCATGAATTAGACGTGGTCTTCACTCTTTTTCTACTTTTTTTAACATCTTCTCTTCTTTTTCTTTGTAGACTTTTTTCAACTCTGTGGATTTCATTTTAGTTTTCTGTCTGTAGTTAGCTCCTAAAAACTCTCATGGATGTGCTAATATAAGACTCGCAGAATAAGAGTTTGCGTAACTATTCTAAATACATTTTATATATATATAGTTTCTTCTCTACTAAAACATTACTCCAAGTTTACTGCTGCTATTACTATTACCAACTGGAAAGCATTTTTTTCTTCTTCCTTCCTTTCCACTCATCTGGAATTCGAAGCACGAACACACACACATTGCTTCTATATGCCTCTTCTCTCCATCATATCTACTTACCACTCTTCTACAACAACCACCACCAACAACCACCGCAAGGCAATAGGAAGAAATGCATTATGTAAATGACTACACATTTCCCAACTACTCACACATATATACCATTATTATTATTATTATATTGTACACACACATATATATAATAATAGTCACTCACTCACTCAACTATCTTGGTTTTATGATTCGGTCCGGTATTCTTTTGACATATTAGTACAAGTGTGTGTAAAAGAATATCGTTAGAAAATGTTTTATGACATTGTACATACAAACTTGCGATTTTCCCAAGCCCTAACAATATTTTTATTAGCCAAACATATAAGGTCCATTGACACGACCTCAAACAACTACTTTAGCTAACGATATATATGTGGTGTGTACAACCGCTGACATTTATAGTATGCTAATCATAAACAGTTAATATTTCTGTAAAAAAGGTATATCATAATTTGAGAGATGAGAATAAGAAAAAACCACACAGAAAAATTTTATATATTGATCCACAAGAAAAAAGAAAAAGAAAAAACCATATTCTTTAGTAGACTTGTAGACTCTCAAACAACGTTTAATGGTTCAAAAGCTTTCCATTTGAATTTATGGGGTATTGATCTTCAACTTTGTGTATATAGTAGTAGTATAAAAACATAGTTATATGAGAAAAATACGAGGTTAGCAGAGTAAGTATGAAGAAAAAGCTTATCTATCCAACTTTAAAATTGCTTCTCTTGAAGGTAGAATTTGTAGTACGAGTATTACTTACTGATAGTAGCATATAGTAGTAGTCATGTTCTTCTAGAAGAGAAAAAAAATCGGGTCAGTATATTTTGCTAGTTACAAGAGGAAGCGGGTTGAATTTTATACTCAATTGGTTTTCGAACCAAGAGAGAGAAGATACAAATCGGGTTTATCAAACTGTGTGATCTCACTTTTCACACACATACATAAGATTCTATATAACTTTCCATCTTATATGTTGTAGCCAATGAATTTTTCAGTACTCTTTTTATATCACGTTACATATTACTCGACTGGACAATATGTAAGAATTTACTACACTTGTGTGTAAATGAACGAGAGAGAGAGAGAAAGAGCACAACTTACTTCACCAAAGAAATAACGAGGATCATTGCACACAGGAAGTGGAAAAGGAAGCTAAGAAAGTATTGAGAAAGTGAAGAAAAGAATAGTATTCTATAAAGATTTGAGTATAGAAAAAGAAGTCAGACGTTATTGAACTTACTATATGAATAGATATAATAGTAATCTTGTGGTGGAAGAAATTGCGGAATGTTACATAAGTTACGTTATTGGCTGTGTATGATTTTCGACGAGCAATGGCATCAGTCGTCTTCGTCCACAATTTGAAGAGCACATGGAATTTTCTGTGAGAGAATGCAATTATAAAAGATTTATGACTCTCCCTCTTCTTGTCTTCGTCTTTCAGCGATTGTGTCGAATATGTATATAAAGATGTGAAAGCTAGTGTCTCTTTTTTGTCCCTAGTGTCTCTCAAGAGAATTCCACTTTGCAAGTTATGCAGGTGGTAATAGAGGAAAGAAAAAAGTTTCAAGACTCTTTTTCTTCTTTTGCCTTGAAGTAGTATATGGAAGGTAATGACATTCAAACTCAATGAGAGGAGTGTAGGAAGCAATATTGCTGACAATCACACAAGTTCATATATGAAAATAGACATCAGGGCAGATGATAGAAGTAGAAGAACATATGATGCAATGGTTCAAAGCTATAGATGCATAAGCTTTACCTTCTCTCTCTTGCTCTTCTCTACGTGATCCTAAGCGTTTGATTGAGAAACGGAAAAAGTACCTCGTGAAAATTGCGTGACCTGAATATTTCACATATTACACACATACATAAGTTTTTCTTCTTCCAAGAGAGAGATCTTTAGAAAAAGCATTCACCATTCACCCTCACTCATTCACGCTTAGGTTCGCTAATAACAACATTGCCTAAAGAACTGTCTTGGTCCTCTTATCCTCCACTTTACTGTATATATAAGATAGTAATACATAGTACTTCAACATTTATGAAAAGTAGAAAAAAATATATGACGGCAGAGAAGAAAAAAGTCAGAATGTCTACTTTCATTTCGATTCGCTCTTCTTCGTTATACAAGAATGAGCTTCTAAGTATAACTCGACTCTCGACCTTTCCTGAGACTTTCTTCGTTTTCTCTCTCTGCTTTCTTTTTTTTCTTGTCTTATAGAACTTTACAGAGCTAGCTATAAGTACACTGAAAATGAGAAGATAGTCAAAAAGACGAAGAAAGAATATACGTTCCTTAGTGTACAACAACTTGAATTTTTTAAAGGTTTTCCTGTCTAAAACTTTACAAGGACACGACAAGCTATATAGCATCTTCGTAGTTTGCAAAAGCTGAACATGTATAGGATACAAAAAAGTACTCTTCTCTGAATGTGAATGCTTTACAAGAAAAAAAGTCTGCTTTTCTTTGAACAACTTTGCTTGGTTTTCATCTTATTTTATTTTTCTCACGCTGCATTTTGAACGAGCAAAAAAAAGAAGACAGAGGAAGAGAGAGAGAAATAGAGAGAAGAAAAAAAACTAAAGTTTTAGGTCATGTACACTAATACATACTTTTTTGTCCATGATGTTTAAAGAAGAAAAAACGTCTGTGTATGAGAGCATTAGTATTGAGCAAAAAGAGATGTGTGTGTATACTTTTTCTAGTCCGCTTTCTCTTTTAAAGTATAAAGAAGAAAGTAGTAAAAAGGAACCGAGAAATACTCAAAGCTGTACTATAGTAGTTATTCATTCACCTAAAGAACACTCACTGTGTGTAGAGAGAAGAAGAGGAAGAAAGTGTGGTTTTCTTCTGAGGTGTAAATGTGCACTTGACTGCATGCATGAGCATTATTCCGTGAGTAGTCGACTCTGGTACGAAGAACATAAATTGAAATAAATTGTTTCCTTCTAGTAATCATTGGGGATACATTACTACAAAAACAAAACTGTTTGAGGCGGAAGCTTAACATGCTATATACTATTATTGGATTTAAGTTCCAACGCACGCCTCAACCTAAAATGTGTACACTTACTTATGAAGAGACCTACATATAAAGCACAAAGTACTATATTATAGTTCTTCTTACTCCAACGTCTTTTCTCATTTGCTACCTAATTTGTCCATAATGAAAAGTGGAGGTGTACTTATTTCCAAGAAACCTAGTCGTAAAGTATAGTTTATTGAATATAATATTGGTAAAGAATTTCCAAGAAAATGAGAAAG
The DNA here is from genome assembly GCA_009869805.1 of Oncopodura yosiiana. NCBI lineage: Eukaryota > Metazoa > Arthropoda > Collembola > Entomobryomorpha > Oncopoduridae > Oncopodura > Oncopodura yosiiana. Next base: position 2,430 of record VCNE01003319.1, on the reverse strand, counting down.
TCATTTTCTACATAGAAATCCTTGTTAGCAAAAGTATGTATGGTGTAATTAGTTCCGTATGGGTGGAAACTTTTATATAGAAATAGCGTAGGAATATATGTCATTAATAGAAAAAAATCAAAAAAATAGGGTGCTTGTGTGCTTTTGTTGTTGTTTAGTTAGGTAGATCAACTTTTGCAAGAAATTCGCAAAAAACTGAACAGAACTGTCGAAAGAAATTTTTATCATCATCTTTCTACTCCTAATTATTAATAAAGGATTATATTGTTATTCTGTAGCAACCTTTCAAAAACAATTTACTCAAAGTGAGAGTTTTTCTTCTTTTGTCAATTCAGCAAAGTATGAAATCTAACTTTGAAAGAGTTTCAGATTAGACTTTGAGACGTCAACAAAAGTGAAGTGCTTGAACAATTGTGATGAATGAATTGTTAAATTTAGTGTGACACAATAAGTTAGAATTTAGATTTCTTATTTCTGATATCTAACTTTTCAAACTACATTTCAATATTTCATTTTTAATACTTGAGAGATTAACAAGTATAAACAAAAGCCGGTTACATTCAAGAGAGAAAAATGTTTTATTCAAAATGACATAATGATGACTTTGAATCTGTCATTTTGAAACTTAATGACTCTCATTGTAAGAGTCATTAGTAAGATAATATGCCACTTCAATTAGCTGATAGCAATGAAGATTGTCTAGATTACATTCTAATTGTTATTATACCGCCGTCAAAGAAACTCTCTACTAACATACTGCTTAATGTACATTACGCTGGCGTCTTGCCATTTCTTTATAGATATTACAAGACTCTGCAACTATGTATGTAATTTCGTTGCTGAAGAATTCTAACGTAATGTATTGCATGGTTAATAGTTTAACTGGAGAATGCAATTGAGCTCTTGTTCCCAAAGTCATTTCTGACAACCTAAGTGGTTTCATACATTTGACCAACTGACAGGAGACAAGACATTGCCGGAAATGATCAAAGGAAACTACCGGCTTGGAAAAAGAATATCATGGATGAGAGTAAATCTACTGTCTTGTGATTCTGAGTGAATCTTATGTGCTGAAAGAAAACAATTCAGAAACTCTACTACTAGCTACTTGTTCTTCTCTAGCTCAGGAAATGGATATGGCATAGCTGTAGCAAAAGAGGTGAAAAAAACGTCAATGGGGAATTCGAGTCACTGACAGAGAAGAGAATGGAGACACTAGGCAAAAAAAATGAAGCTGACTTGGTTTATGTAGTGGAGAGTGAGTCACTAGTCTATTCTCTGGAATTAACCAAAGACTCTTAAACTATACAATACACTGTGTTTGTAGTTGTACTACATATTACTCTGTCGTCGGCATTCCTTCTTTACACGATAAAGTACCTTTATAATGAAGGAATCGATAGGAGAAACTCTTCGGCAGTCAACTCTTTTTCTTCTTTGAAAAAGAATATATATAAAGACATGTACATGATAGTCATTCTCAAAAATGTCATCCAAGTTCTCCACACTTGACTCTATTCATTGCCATTACAAGTCTTCTTGGCCCATTTTACTCTAGAGAAGGCAAGGAAAAGAGAGAACTCTATTTTGTTCTCTCATTCTCTCTGTTGTAAATTGCCTTTGCGCAAAATAGATAGAGAGCTAGGCAATGCAATTAAGTATCGTGGCCTAAAACTTTAGCAGAGCAAGCAATAAGACTAGAAGAAGACTCAACTTATATTTTAGAGTAGTGGCAAAAGATAGGATGTGAAAAGCTAGAAGGTGAAATAATAATTATGATTTCATACTAGAGTCATTTATGCATATTCATAAGATGTTCTACATAGTGTCTTACTTGCTTTTGCTACATAGAAGTATACATATATATATGTATGAAGTACACTTTAGGGCCAAAATTAAAGGTAGAGTTGAGACTTGTGTTTAATTCTCACAATCTTCTTGCTGCTTGCCCACTGTGCAAAATTTAATTTTATTCTTAAAATGTAGAAGAATATATAGAGAGATCTGTACGCTACAGTATATAATTCTTTATTTTATTTAATATAGCAAAAAACTATGCTCCTGCATCTTTTTAGTTACATGAAAAAGTTTTTAGCCAAAGTTTCTGGTAGAGTTTTGAAAATTTGTAATTTGAAACTATTACAAGAAGCTAGAGCATAGTAACAGTGAGTGAGTGAGTAGTAAGCAGATGTTATCTTATTTCAAAAACTTCAACAGTATTGATTCCTTTGACGTCTTTTTGGCGTGACTCATATTTCTTTTCCTTTTTAAAAAGAAATTCCATTGCTGTTACCACTGAATTGCGAAATCCTAAACCAATCATTCTTTTGTACTCACTTTGAAACTCTTTATGTATAATACACTTGTATATATTTTTCTTCTAATGATGACAGTTTGAGTTGACAAAATAGGGAGTGTAGTATACTTTGT
>VCNE01003316.1:0-11538 GCA_009869805.1 Oncopodura yosiiana | reverse complement strand
TCCAAAATATCAAACATATTTTGTGGAAAATGGGTCAAACCAACTAAGGCAAGTCATGTGCAACTGTGTTAGCTCACATGAGAAATTCAGAAAGAGAGGAAGAAAATTGCTTCTCTTATATGAGAAAAACATCAAACACAACAGGCGCTTGTCAATCGTTTGCCGTACTACGTGAGTGAGTGAGAGAGAGAGACAAGATAGAAAAAAAAGAGTTGACACAGAGATTATTACATGAGAAGAAAAAAATGTATGCATGCAGTTTATATATTACAAATTCTGCATGCATATTAAATTATTAAATATTACGAAATTTAATAATAACAACTAGAGTTTAACATATATGAACAGGATGCTACTCAATTTCAATAAAGTCCACAACGTTATATACAATGTCACAAAAGCCATTATAAGAAAGCCACCGCCCTTTTAGTATTGATAGCTTTTTGCAAAAAGCGTATTATTATATTCTTCTATGCATCTTTCAGCTCTTCGTGCTTTCTCACATCTATAAAAAGCCATGAATGAAATTCCCATTGTACATTTCCTCTTTTCTTCTACTTGTACAAGCCATCAACTTGAACGACAATGACAACTAACGCTCTGTAGCACTCAAGTGTACATTACATCACAGAGTGAAAGTAAAAGCAAAAAAAAGTGTCCAATGCGAATAAATAGCCAATGTTACTTCTTCCTCCAAGAGAATTTATGCCTTCCTCTTCTTTCCTTCCTTTAGTTTCGCATTATATTTCTACTTTCTCTTCCCCAATGAAATGCAATTCAATGACATTATGAATGTAATGTGAGCAACTTACTAAAATGGGCAGAAAAGAAAATAAGAAGTAAACTGACTCACAGTCTAAAAGAATCTATATATAACAATGCATTGTATAAAAAAGAAATATGTGGTAGTATATATATATACTACATACTCTAACTTTTCTAACGGCGGTGGCAAAGTGAAGATAAAGTGTTTCCACTGGAGAGAGAGGATGAGATGACTCTTGGTCGACTCGACGGTGTAGAAGAGAAACACTTTCACTAAATCATTGGGGAGCTAAAGACAACTGAGAGAAAGAGAAAGCTATCGAAAATGCCTACTGCCCACTTTGCTCTTTGGTAAAATCATTCTTGCACTAATCCTCAATAGTATCGACTTCCAAAACTATACACATATAACCAACTCCAAAGTTACATTTGAGAAAGTCTGTAGGCTATAGCTGTTGTAAATACTAAAAGCTAAATAGACAACTTAATACTCTACGACATATCAACTGACTTTCTTTACATACTACGACATATTCCATAACAATATATCGTGTACAATGCGTTAAGCCTTGTGAAGCTTCTCATCGCTTTAGTGCACACAAAAAAATATACTCTTATACTTGAAATGCACCTGAATCTAAAGGAAATCTTATACGAAATGCAATTCTCTAGTACTGAGAGATGTTGATAGAAAAAACAGTGAAGCTACTACAACGGTAATGCTACTAAGTCGTTTCCTATCTAGAAAGAGAAACTTGAGGGTTACTTTAGTGGAAAGAAGGAAAGAAGAAGGGGAGATTGAGAATTGAGACTCAAGAAGGGAAACGACGAGTGAAAAAGTAAAAGAAGAAGAGTACATGAAGAATGAAGAAATTTCTCCGACTGTCGCTTCTGTTTCCACTTTCCACAAATGTATATATAAAAGTATCTGTTCTTTTTATACAGTCACGCAACGTTGGCTCTTAACAAAAAGAAATCTAGCAGAAGGATTTTCTCTTCTTTATGTTAAAATTTATATGCAAATATCTCTCTTTTACTTTGTCTCATTCTCATCCTACAGTTTCACATTAGCTATGCACTTTTACTTCTAACAAACCATAGCGGCTTTTCTTTAAAGAAGATCACTTTACTGAAATGAATAATCTATATTAGTTATGATTAGAGAAGTGAAAATTCATTGAGATTATGATATAAAGAAATTCTCTAGTTCATGACTGATTTATAGATGCATTAAGCTTCCAAAGTTTCAAAGTCATAACCTCCTTGACTTTCAGAAGACGAATTACTCAAGCAGGCATAATGTACATTTAGTACAATGCTAAAATTTATTCATTCTTTTTCTCCCTTACTTTTTTTTACTTTTCTCCAACTTTTCACCGCATACAGAGAGATATGGGATTTAAGCCTCGTCTGATTTTTTATTCATTCACTCCTCTCGTTGTCTGATCCATCTTAGAGAATGTGGAAGAATTCTTTTAGTTGCAAAACTACTTCATGAAAGCCATTATTTACTCAAACTCTAGCTTTCACTTAAACGTATACTATAAACTGTCGCAGAAATTATATTGACTCCTTGATTTTATAACACAGAGAATAAAAAATAAGGACGAAATTGTGATTTTTTTCAATTAACTAAAATTGAGTTCAAATGTGAATTTTAGAATGATTGAATCTTTTCCAAAAACAATTTATAAACTGAGTCATGAATAAAATAAACATATGACGACATATGCAGTATTTAACAAACTCTTTTGTGTCTAAATGCAATAAAATGAAACTTTTACTTAAAAAAGTTCATTTGGACTATTTTTCCTTCTTTACTTTCCCCATTCCAACAATTTCAACTTGCGTTTGCACACATATAAAAAGCTTATAAGAAAAACGCTTTAGTTAAGACTCAAGAGCCACAAAGAGACAAAAAAATGTTGGAGACGAAGGGAAAGCTCTGGCAAACATCATCGTAATGATAACAATCTTTATCTCTACTTGTTCAACTTTTTCTTATACTTTTTTACCTACTCTCTCTCTCTCTTACTTTTTTACTACTAACTTTATTCCACTAAAGTTGAAGATAAGGGAGGAAGATAGCAAGAGTTTAAGTGGTGGGTGACTGACTGTAAGAATTGTACACGCTAAGTTGAACTAAGGAACATTGATGATGAGGGTTGAGCCAAAGAAAAGAATAATACTTCTTCCTTATTCCTTAATGATACGCACACATTTTTGATGACTATTATATATAAAACGCATGTGGACTCTTCTTGTCTAAAAAGATTTTCTTATGTGCGTAATCCACTTCTTTCGTTGCGTATAATGAGCAAGAACAGACTACGACAGAATTTATATATATATACTATTACAAGACTTGTACAATATAAAAAGATCTCTCAATTTCCTACCGAAGCGTACCAAACTTTCCCTCATATTGTAGTACTTCTTCACTTTCTCTCTTGAAAACTTTCAAAAACTATGTCTGATGAACACACAATGAATGAGTTGACTATTCTCATCTTTTCTCAATAACGTATATCCTTATCTCTAACTACATTTTACTTTATACAGCTTTATATAGATATCTTCTTCTTCCCCTCTTCAACATACATCATACATACTGCATAGAGTCTTGGCTTCAAGAGTTTTTATTTCGTATAAATAACTTCCCGACATGATGTAATCCTTCGTCATGCACATATACACACATAATAATACACAACCCACAAGAAAGAATAAGAAGAGTGGATCTCTCTCTTAATTTTTAAAATCCACTCTTCTGTGGCTTTTCTTCCCAAGCTCAAAAGCCTTAAACTCTTTTTTCTCTTGAGGGTCGAGTCTTGAACCAAAAGTTCTTGTGTTGTATGGCATGGCATTAGACTATTATTACGAAAGAGAATCTCATCTTTTGCCTAGACTTTGAGTTTTTCTATATATTGTAAAGAAACACGTGTGTGTTGAGCCCTTTCTTTTTCAACACTCACGAGACTACATATAATTTTGGAATATAGTAGAGAAGTGTTGTAATATCCTTTTTCCTAATGACGGCAGCTGAACAAGATATTCTCATTTTAAACTTTCTTTACATTTTGCATATTATATATAGCCTTTAATAGAAAATGTAATGCAATATATAGTAGAAGAAAAAGGCCACATGTGCAACTGCATTATACGATTAGGCAAAGTGTATATATATATAGTAGTAGCAAAGGTTAAAGACTCTATCTGAAAATTCATTACACAACTTCAATTCAGTTTCCATTGCTCACATCACAGCAGTCGGCTTCTCTTCTCTTTTCATTTGAAAAGGGATGAAACGAAAATGGAAAACTTGCCATCAATTTACCACTGGAGAAATTTGTCAGTCTCAATTCTAGTTTCAATTAGTGATCTTCTCTAGTCTTTCTCTTTCTACCGGCTCGTATTACTTTGTGTCTTCTATGTATATATCTCTCTCCCTTGTCTTACTACTACACATTCCTTTTCTTCGGCTTTTTCTGATAATGTTGAATGTCTTGATTACACAGATGCACCAGCTGGTTGTGTAATTCCATTTTGAGTATTTGAAGGAAGAAGAAGGAGAGCTATCTCACATTTTCTGCTACAGGACCAGCAGATGAAAATGATAGAATATCAAGGGAGCAAGTTCCTATGTAGTAAAGTCTGACAATAATTGGTTGTATAGTTCTATGTGTCGATAGAGAACTTCTTTTCTTAGGTATCATCTTTCATTCATAATATATTTTAGAGAAACTGTGGTTTCTAAAGGACAACTCTAACTACTTGGTTTATTTTCCAACTCGATTTTCACTAAACAGAATTTCAACGTCGTCGAAATCTTTACTTAAATATTCAAAGGTGCTCCCAATTTAATTACTTTATGGTCGAGAACTAATAGTCAAATCTGATGAGTGCAGACTGTCATAAAAAGTCGTAATACTTTGCAATTTAATTTTATTCAAAGTCTTTTTTCTTTCTTTGCAAAATCTATGCAAAATAATCCCATTATACAATTCTTTTCTTCTTTCGAGTATTGCATTAAAAGAAATCCCATTTAAACAGATTTCATTAGATAGTTTGGTTTTTATGATAGTATAGAGTCTTTGTGTGTTCTATTATTATGGTATCCCACTTTCCCACTAAATAGTTTTCCATTCTCTTCTCTTACTTCTTTGCTTTTCTCTCTATATATGTAAGTTCCTCTCGTTTAATCTAATTGTGTGATTGATCGCTCCCCTTTCGCTTTGCCTCTAGTGTTGTAATGGGATTGAAGTACAAGACCATAAAGGCAAAAAGCCTCTTCTAATGTAGAACTGTGAAGCAAAAGTAGTAGTAGAGACAGAAGAAGAAGTTACTGACTATAGACTTGTACACACATGGAAAAGAGAAAAGTTCAAAGAAAAGGAAAGGTTGAAAATGAAAAAAAGAAATATATGACACAGTTAAAGGCAAAATAATGTGTATTACGAACAAAGGTGCATTTACCATTATTCTCTGTTCTCTAGAATTCTCCGATCTTCTCTTTTTCTTTCGTGGTAAAGGGTTCGGTTTAGATTTGTAGGTAGAAAGAGAAAACGAGACTTGATACTACAGTAGTTGGTTTGTAGGAAATTGAATGGATAATGAAAGCTATAGTAGAATACTAGGAGCAAAGATATAAAAAGAATGCTATATAGTAGTAGAAAGGGTCATAAATTTTCACCCCATTATCGTCTTTTTCTATGTGTCGACTTTCAATCGAAAAAGGTTTGTTGCATGCATATGTTATTTCTCATTCAAGCCAGAATACTCGACTAGAATACGCAATGCAATGTTAAAAACTCACGAAATGATTCATGTTTTTTGGTGTATATTGCATTTTGTAACATCTCGTGTTGAAAAAGAAATGTAAACAGTTCTGAGCGTAAGCGTAGAATTTTAGAATTGAAACTGAAAAATCAACATTTCTTGACATAATCAGTCACGACAAATCTTGAAACGAACACTGTCTCGAAAAAACTATAAATTATTGGATTTTTTTGAATTGTGAGAATTGACTTTTTTCTAAACTTCCTTTGCCACCTTCTTACTTCTCTCTAATAACTTTTAAGCTGACTTCCTGCATCTTTTCCTGAAAACGTGAAAGAGGCGTTATTGACTTTGTCAAAGTTACTTTCTCTATTCACGCAGAAGTGCAGTATTTCATAATTTTTATCTAAAATTTAGCTCAAGAGGGTGTTACTACTTTCAGAGAGCTCGTTTTAATCACTAGTACCATTCACAAACTGAAACCTATTATTATTGCTCAAGAAGCCGAAAGTTTACTCAATGCACAGGGGTCTCTTTTATTTTTCCAAACCATATATGCAAATGAGACAAGGAACGTAATATGATTTTTGAGCAAAAGAATTACCATTGTATTGACAAATGTACACATACATGAAATTTAATATTTATTTCATCATCTAAATAATAGCTTATGTAATATATGCTTCTATTCATTCATTCACTCAATGAGTTCGGTATTTTTATACTTCGTTTATAAAGGCATTCAATGTGAGTTTTCTACAATGTCTCTCTATACAGTTGTTCACACAACTTGCAATGTTGATCTTGAACAATGTTTACAAAGAGAAATAAAGATAACTTAACGTCAATAAAATTGAGCTTACTATTGTATAAGGCCCTATAAAAAATAGGTCTGGCCATACATTCATTGAATAGAATAATCCTTCAGAGTTGTTATATATATAGACTAAAGTGGAATAAAAATGGATTTAGATAGACAATTGGATTTTGGATTGCGTGAGCCACTACTAAACTATCAAGAAACATTTTGAGAGATGTTTCTACAAGACAGAGAGTATATATATACTTTGTAGTTTCTATATATATATATATATATATTTATCCAAGATACAAATCTAACATCTAAAAAGACCTTATATGAGCCTTTAGCAATAGAGTAGTACTACGAAAATTGTTAAGTCAATGGAGGGAGGCAACGAAGAACAAGCAGGTCAAGTTAAATCTCTTTTTGAGTTGGCATACTGAATACAAATACAAACAATAAAAATGCTTTGAGAATATAATGATAGAAAACAGAATTATATTTCAATTTGTTGGCATATAGTTAGAAGACTATATAGAAGAATCATTTAATGTATATGGGATTAGATGCTCTTTGCCATTTTAGAAGTTTGCCAATTTTACATATATACTAAATGCAGTAATGAGTGCTGCAGTGACATGAATACGGAACAGAATTGGACCAAAACAACCTTTACATTATACAGTCAACTTTTAGGAATGTTAATTGAGACAGAATCCATAGTACTTAAAGCAAAAAAATGTGCTTTATTGCTGTAAAGTTTAGAGCAAGACATAAAAAGCACATTTGGTGAATTTATTTTTTTAATGAGCCGAAATGTTACAGAAAAAGACTTCTGTTTGTTTTCATTTGTAAGTTCACATTAGTACCAATATTCTTTTGTATTTTTACTTTTTAGGTATTTTACTAAATTTTGACAAACTTTCTGTAAAATGTTTGTTGGATATTAAAAGGAAACCCTTAGAAAAATCAAATGTAACTAACAATTTACTTTCAAGTTCACGAGATCTTGTTAAAAAATATTACAATGGCGTCAAACTGAGTGAGATTACAACAGATTAGAATGATGTTTAAAATAAAAAACACTTTTTAAATATTAGACACAAAGTACAATTTGGCAAGATAGAATAAAAAATTAAGCATTGTATCTTCTAAAACTATTAGCCTTTGAAATACTAACAAGTAAAAATCTCTCCAGCTCTTTTTAACACCTTCTACTACTCTAAAACTTCCCATAAACTCCATACCATATATTTAATTGGCGACAATAATTGAAAAAAGAACTCCGACAATAAAAGTGTTGACTCAGCATCAAAAACCCGTCACATTAGTCAACTCAACTCTCTCCCAACTACCCACGAAAACTCTTTATATAATGATCTTAACTAGCTCCTTAAATACTCTTTTGATGGGAAATCTTGTTGAAGTCATATCACAATAAATTGGGCATCAAGTTTGCGAAATTGGTTACACATGAAAAGAAACGCTCGACATCTCCAAAGACATTAGCTCACTCATTCTTTTCCTTTAACTTTTTCTTGTGCGTGTGACAGCAACTGTTTTAATAGGCCTAATTATTTTGTCCAAAGTATAAAAAACCATCATCAATGAAGGAAACCCGTTTCTAAATGTGACAGTGACTTAGATAAAAGTTTATTTGATTTCCTTGTCGTCTTTTCTTCTTCTTCCCATCATTTCTAATGTGTCTCTAGAGGCACAGAAGCCAACTCATTGGAACATTTGAAGCATTGAAACATTACATTGAGGTATTGAATGAGGGAGAAAACATCAGAAAAAAAGGAAAAAAGATTTCTATTCAGAAGGGAAGAGATTACTAAAGGAAAAAAGCTATAGAGAAAGATGTCAATAATAGGCTTACCTACGCGTATAATTTGATCCTGTTTCCTCCGAGTCCACAGTGGACTTCAGCTCTTGGTTTTTTTCTTGTGCTAACCCTTGTCTTGTAAATAGAAAAGGTCGGACCTTGTGTGTCAAGTTTAGTTGTCTCTCTTTTTTTGCACTAAACTGATTTCTCTCTCATGTAAGAGTCAAAATCTGAACTTGAACTGGTCAAAATGAAACTTTTGCTTATATGTTTTTGTCAAAAGGTTTTTCTTTACTGCGATTATCTGTTTGTCCAAGAGAGAACTTCTACAATGCAAGTATAGTAACGTAGCTAAAGTTGCAAGTCTGTAGAGCAAACAAGAATGTCTAGTAAGAGAAGTCCAAGAGATGATGAAGTGTACTTTTGTGTGTCTACAATACACACCACTAGTATATCATTCACTATATTCCTCCAGCTCTCATAAACTTCAACATTTCATCATCAGCACTAACAAATAACTGAAAATAACATGACATTCAGGTCTAGTTCGTGGCTTAGGTTAGGCGAGCTTCGTAGATATCATGTAGAAAACCCTTTTTGATTTGACAACTCTAGAGCAATATTTCATTTTGTTTTGTTATAGTACATGTAGACTCCAAAGAGTTGCTTGCTACTTTTGTTGCACAATGAGTCAAATACAGAGAGAGAGTTTCTTTTTCAAAAAGTTTTTTTTCTAAAGGCTTAAAATCGTATTGCAATATTACACTGCACTTTTTTGTTCACCAGTATATATAAAACCAAGTTTTCTAGGAAGACCCAAGCCACAGTAAAGCCACTTGAAAAAGTGTACTATGATTTCTGGTTGAAACTTGAGGCTTACATAGAGAATCGTAACAAACAAAAACTGTTTTTGTCTATTGTGTATTAGTTATAATAGTGCACTGGTCATGAAATGAACTACTAGTTGTTGTTGGGCACGTGCATTTCTCGTCCAGCTCTTCTGGTTGCTGAAAATCAATATTTTAGCTTTACCACTAATGAATTTTTTCCAATGTTCATTACAACTGCCTTGCCCGTACTTCCTCTTATTCTTATTTCTCTCTTAGCTACAATGTTCAATGAGAAATATGTTCTTCAAGTTCACCAAAAGCTGCTAACTGCCACTGCCAGCTGCACCTAAAAATGAAGTTTTATTACACGTTATTTACGACTTCTCATCATCTTCAATGCTGTAATTGGAATAGATCCTTTCACGAAAACTTGCTCTATACTATACTACAGTACAGTTTGTTCAATACATTGAGTTTGTAGTAGATAGTAAATGAATGAGTTTACACTCAAGTTAACTCAATAATAAAAAGATATAAAAAAGTGAAGTGAGTAATAATATTGTGGCTGTAAACGCAATGTTGTTGTTGATGCGGCGGTTGATACAGATAGGAAAAAGCAGTTGGTAGTAGTTTTTTGTCTTGTCGGGTTTTTAAGCACTTGTATAGTTAGTCGCGTGTCAGAGCCTAGTTAGTTACTTATGATATGATTTATTTATATATTTATGCTTTTTAGAGAAACTGATAATGAACATGCTATATACCCTCTAAGCTACTCTATACATTGTATTTTATGAGATGACAGGCAAAGTAATAAAACAGCTGCTCTTCTCACCTCACCTCTTATCTTTATTATCTCGTCAATATTTCAGCTGCCAATCCAACTGGAGCGATGATCTAAGAAAAAGAACAACAATTTTAGACTTTAGCTATCATATTAGATTATAATGAAATATGTGTATGGGATTAAAATATGAATATATAATATGATACGACATACAAGACACAAAATGATAGCTCATATATGACATAATAATAATGGCATTGCGGCGTTTCAAATGTCATTGACATTTGAAACTCTCTCTTCTCTCTCTCTTGTGTCTTGCCTTACTTTTAGTTCATATTAAAATGATAGTCTAAGTATAAAGTAAACAAAAAGCTGTCTTTGTTCTCTCTCAACTTCTTTGTACTTTGTCTTGGAACATTGAGCATGGAATATTACTCTAGTTCATATACATGTTAGAATGTAGAAATAGACAAGACATGAGGAGACAAACATGAAGAGCTTCCAACTTTTGAAGAGTTTTGACTATGTTTACATTCTACTTAAGAAAGTGTACTTTACATAGCTCACAGTCTCAAAGTAATGAATATTCCAAGAAGCCGACTCTTATAGAAAGCATTTATATTGTCTACAATTCTGCAAAGACTTTACGTAACTCAACATATAATTTATATGATCCAACTGTGAGAGACCACAACATTTTCTGTCAATTCTTTTAGATTATGCAATAATTAATTCAAATGGGGCGACATGAAACTTGAAGGACTTTAGAAGACGTAAAGTAATAGGGACAAGTGCACTTGTTTTTAATACTTATTCAAAAGTTTTTATACTTACATTTCCTTGTGTAGAATATTTCCACTATTCACAATTGTGGACACATGCTGTCGAAAAAGGGAAAGCAACAACTTTTTCTTATATACTTTTCCTTGCTTTCAAGTTGTATATTATATGTACTTTTGATTTCACAAGTTTGCTTCAGAAATAAAACTCAAAGTGTATGAGTAAGCATTGAGTATATATATATAGAGTTTTCAGTTTTTACAAAACAACAACCTTTACAGTTTGCACGAGCGAAAAACTGAACTGCCAACTCTGAACTCTGTCTTCTTTCTTTAGTTTCACAAAAACACCGGGTGTTGTTTCCTTCCTCCTCAAGCAATATTATAAAGACTGTTGGAAGTTGTTGCACCGTGAATTGCTATAAGAGCGAACCTTGAGTTGAAGAAAAAGTATAGAAAAGAAAAGTTGTTGGAGTTTTCTTGTATTTGAGTTAAGAGAGAGTAAAAAGAAAGAAGAAGAAACAGTTCAATTCAAAATCCAATTCTTTGCTTTTTACTCCTTTTCTTTATAGTATGACTTGACAATACGATAGCAGTTCAATGTTCAATTCATATATGAGATGTTCACAAGCGAAAGAGAGAAAAAAACTGGAGAAAATTTAATGTAATGTGAAGTCTTCTTCTTCTTCTCTCACTCCAGAGTCAGTGTTTACAGAACTCAAACTGAGAAGTTGCTTCTTTCGCTTCACTGATACTAGATATACTCTTCTCAGAAACTGATGTGAGTATTCTGATGTGTGTGATGACTGAATTCTCTTCCGTCTCTATAAGATTGTACACTAAAAGAAATGTTGACTGAAGAGAGAGAGAGAATTTGAGACTATATAGTTCAACAGCTATCGTTATACACACACTTTACAGTTTACATTACACTAAAATTGTGAGTTGAGATTGAGATAGTCAAGAAAAGAATC
>VCNE01003315.1:0-13801 GCA_009869805.1 Oncopodura yosiiana | reverse complement strand
AGCAGAGTTGAAGCAAACTGTCAATATTTCAAAATAATGACTTTCTCTTTACTTTCACTATACAACTTTCCCTGCCTTTTCCTTTTGCTTTCACCAAGCTATTTCCTTTTTGGTCTTTTCTTTGCTTTCTTCTCTCTTGTAAGAAAAATGATTACCTTACATGTCATTTTATATACTAAAGAAACGTAATTTGTTTATATTCTTTTATTTTCAGATTTTGAAATTTTCTGAGCTCAACTACAGATATATAAAATCCTGTGATGATGTTGTCTACTAAAGTACTGCTAAACTGTCTTGTTTTATTTCTCGCCTTAATTGCTTTGAGTTCTGGACAATATTTTGTATCCAATGTTTTTGATGGACTCTGTCCTTCTCCACAATGCTTTTGTGGACTTGACACTAGAAATCGTCTCGAGGTAATAAATGAATATTAATTATATAGAGATATGTAAAATTAACTAACATTTCACTGTTATGTAGGTCTCTTGCATTTCTGGAAAAATGAATGACATTCCTACATCTAAAATCTCACCAGCAATTGAAGTAATAAAAATCGTAGCCCCTAAAAACCAGCCAAACTATTTGACCATTGGTAGATTTTTTCGACAATTTAAGAAACTTGAAGAACTTCACATAGTTGGTTCTAATATTCCAAACATTGGTGAAAATTCATTTTTTGGTGTTAGTTCTTTAAAGATTTTGAATCTAAGTCGAAATTCAATAGATATTATTGTTGATGCAAATTTCAATGGATTAATCAACTTGGATACTTTAAGTTTATCACAAAATCGTATTAATTCATTTGTCTCAGCAAGTTTTCAACATTTACCTAAATTGAGACATTTAGATTTGAGTAAAAATCGTATCAAGAAATTGGTTGAGAGACTCTTTTATAATTTACATTTACTTCAATCTTTGGATCTTTCTGAAAATCCACTCAAGGAATTAAATGCTGATGTATTTCGAGATATTTGGAGGCTTGAAACATTACGATGTCGTAAATGTGAATTAAAATCTGTTAATTCGTTATTATATACTCTACTTCCTGATTTGAAGGTGCTGGACTTTCGTAACAATGAATTTAAAACTTTAAATAGAGAAGAATTTGCTAGTTTGAAAAAACTTGAAGAACTTTATTTGGGTGGAAATAAAATTACAATTTTGGGTGAAGAAGTATTTCGTTCTACAAAAGTCAGCTTTTTATCTTTATCTCAAAATGGAATGACAAGTATTGATCGCTCAGCATTTACAAACTCATCAGTCAACTCTTTAGATCTTTCGGGAAATAAATTTAGTAATATGAACAAACTTGTCTTTTTTGATATGAAAGAGAATTTAACAAAGCTTGACCTAAGTCGAAATCCAAAACTTAGCTTATCCAATTTGCTAAGTATTTTAACAGAGATTTCCAAATTAAAATGGCTTTCTATAGCTCAAAATCAATATGAGGAATTACCTTTAGATCTCTTTGAAGACTTGAAGCATTTACAGTATTTAAACTTGAGTAGAAATAGACTCACAGATATATTTCCTCAGTTGTTGGCTTCATTACATAATTTACAATCAATGGATTTATCATATAATAAATTTAAAGGAATTGGTGCTGATGTCTTGGTTCACTTTGACAAATTGTATGCAATCAGAGAAATTAGGCTTGAAGGAAATCCTTGGAGCTGTGACTTTTGTCATATTACACCTTTATTGAAATGGGTTCATAGTAATCCAATGTTTAGTAAAGGATGTACAACACCCCATGGTAAAGCAAATGATTTGCTGAAAATCATTATTCTATGTAGATATGCTAAAACTTTTAATTTTATAAATATTAATATTAATTGTAGGACCGTATTGTCTTCGATGCAAGGCTCCATCAAATCTATATGGAAAGGCATTACAAACATTGGGTGAAAATGAATTGGAATGGTGTTTAGATCCTGACGCTGGACTTTTTGGTAGTAACCCACGTCTTGGACTGTTTCTGGTCTTTGGATTGATTTTTATCATTCTTCATAATAATCTCAGCTGGAATCATTATTCGTTTTCATTGGTACTCTGCTCATTATTATACTCATGAAGAAGATCGTCCAGAAACCACTGGTTCTACTTCACCAATTGTTGCAATTCCTGGCTCTGACTATGATGACAGTTCTTTACCTTCACTTAAATCTGAGCCAACAAAAACTCAAACACCTAAAGAAAAATCTAAAACATCCAAACTTCCATTTGTTCCTCCACCTCCTGAAGGTAGTAATGCAAACAGTCAACAATATTACTGCAACTATTAACGGAACTCATAAAAAACTTGTGAGTACTATTGATGAAATGAGTTATGATGTTGATCCTAATTTCTATCCGGATATTGCTTCATTGGCTCCACCACCTCAATTTTGCACTGATGCACAATTGCCACCACCACCACCTGCTACAACAAGTACAAGTGGGGGTGGTAGTTCAAGTGGAGGACAACAACATTTTGTTCCTCCTCCTCCTGTTAGTCCTCCAGCTGTTCATCGCCATCATAAGAAAAAGAAACGCTCACATCAAGAACAACATCAACAGCATCATCATCATCATCAACAACAACAACAACAGCATTACAATAATAGGTAAACTTAGTAGCCATAATAATCTCATTGAGTTGACTAATCCAGTAGAAATAAAAGTTCTTTTGGACACTTTTTAAACCTATATACTAATAATAATAATTATATATTATAGTAATTTATGTTTGATTGATGATGCTGATGCGTATTATTAATTGATTCTCCTTATACAGTGAGAATGAAGTACTATGGAGCGTAGTTGTGTAAAAAGGGTCAATGAAACGTGACAGATGAGACTTGATTTTTGACGATTGACGTGACATGAATGACAGAAATATTCCAAAAAAAACAGAGAGGACTTTACATTTATAGCTACCCGGAACATTCCGCCCAGAAACGCAACAATGAATATACTATACGTGTGACACTAAATTTTCCTAGGCTCTTTCATTAAAAAAAAAGTCAAGAAATCATCTTCTCTCAAAATTCTCAATCTTTTCGTCTCAATGACTCGTCAAGACGCATCAATCAGTAAAAATACATTATTAGGTAATTTATATATAATGAGTAAAAGTGAGTTTTTGTCTAATTAGTAATACACATGTATAATTGTCGCAAAGAAAAAATTTGTATTGATCTCAGTAGTATATGTCTATATACTAGCGCTATAATATAATTGAGTGTGATGTGACTGACTACTATATGGTAAAAATTAGATAGTCCATATGATGAGTATGATGAAGATAGGAGATGCAGAAGTTAAAGTTGTCAACCATAGCTATTATAGGTTAATATAATTACTTTACTACTACAAAAATAATGATGATTACGCATTTAGTGCAAAAAAGTGAAAATTCAGATGTTGATGTTATTTGTACCTAAAAGATTGTCATGTAGAATTACAGTGCAGTGTAATAAATTACTATATACCATAGAAGATAATGTACCTTAACGCTACAAAATTAAAATCGCGAAAAGATATACATACTGTTGTTTGAGTTCCTTCCATGATTGATTGTTAACTATTGTTGAAATTGTTGAAATAATCTGTTACACATTTTCTATTGATACGGTTTTTTACTACATATAGAAATGAGGCATGTGACAATGTAATAAAAATGTTTTTGTCGGCAGGGCCGAAAGAGTCATTATGATGAATGGTTTTAGAATATAGAAATGATAAAAAACTATCAGCTCAACTGCGACAAAATTCAACAGTGATTGTGTATGTAATAAATTATACAACTACTATACTATACTGATACTGTAAATACATTTGAATATTTGAAATGATGTAGTATATAGAGAAAAAAAATGAAGAACTGTATTACAAAATTACATACTATAAAATGTAATAATTATAACTCATACTATACAGTAATAATGTACAAATTAATTCTAAGTGTAAACTCTGTAAAATTGGTCAGGGATTACAAAAATTACAATAAGTGTAACTCGACTAGATACATAAGTACTTTAGAATTTAGCTACAAAAATTTTGAATTGCTAAAAATTTGTATTATTTGCAACATTTACTGCACGTTGTATGTATTTAATAGCTCATACATATTTACAACATCACTCTCAAATTCTTATACATTCTTCTGCACCAACTTAACTCAAAGGAACCAAAGAATAATAATAATATTTGTAGACTATAGCATTTTTTGTCGCTTCCTGTTGTCAATACAATTTCTTAATTTATGATAACTTCTCATTAAAATAATGTTTTAGTTAACCGTTTTTGATAAATAAAAAAATAAACTACTATAAGCATATAGCAAGTAGTATATTATATGTATGTATGCATACAAGTAGCTACTAAATACATATGTAATACGTACAAGACCCGCTCATGTAATTAATTAACTTTATACTAATTAAGATTTAAGATCATGTTAACGAAGTTGGTATAAGACGTAAAAAAATTGTGTAGAAGAGATTTATAGAGAAACAAACAATTATGTATACTGTCTCATTGTTGGCTATATACTATACATTACAAACTATATAATTAAATCACATATAATAATCATTAACAATATAAAACTTCCATGGATGACACAAAGATACCTTCTTCTTGCTACGATGTCGTATAACACAAAAGGTGTAACTAACTATATATACAATATGGCAATTACATGCTAATCTGTTGTGAAAATTTAATATCTACATTCTACATACAGAAATAATAAAAAATGTTATCCAAGATAAAAATCTTCTACCTCTTAACACTTATTATTTAGAAATAAGGCAGATTTTCATAATGATTTGCAATTTTAAGAATTAGAAAGAATAAGGAAGAACAGCAGTTAATTGCCACACAAGGTGCTAGATATCTAAAAGCTTGACTTGTGCAAGTGGAGCATGAAACTAATCGAGCATATCATTAAAAAAATCCTTCCTCATTTTTTATGCTGAATCACTTTGTGATCAATGATCTCTATAATAAAGCTTCAAAAGTGTTATCACAACTATTGTAGATTTTATACTTTATTGAAATCAAAGAGACTAATCACAAATTATTGTAAATGAAACTGACTAGATCTAATTTGTCTTGCATTGCCCCTCACTCATCTTCTTCTTGATTTGGACGTTTTCTGTAAGCACTGTGAAATGCAATATATTGTTCGTCTACAGACAAAAATATAAGTAATTAGTGTAATTTAGAGATTGTGAAGTTAGTCTTTTACAATGTTAATGGATATTACCAGGAGGTGAAGCCACTAACGGTATTTCTGGTAGAATTTCTTGTTGAGGTAAACCAGCAGCATAACCTTGTGCAAATTGCTCTGCATTTGGATTTGGTGGTGGATGACTGATTGGCACTGGAGTTTTCCCTTCCACTTTAGTTTGATTTTGTTGTTGCTGTTTCTCATAAGCTTCTTGTCTCACTTTAATCAATTTGAGATGTAATGGAAAATGTGGTGATGGTCCTCGAGCATCTAAATCAGCAGGATCACCCTTCATTTCAAATTGTGGTACTGGGCTTATTATCGGAGCACCAGATTGCCATTTGGTAGCTGATATGCCATCAACTTTGGACACAAGACAAATAATAGTTGCTGTTGTAATTGTTAACACAACGAAAAGTTTGTAGGTAATCATTGTTATTGATAATATAACAAATTGGAATGTTATTCAAGAAGCAACAGTTCAACTTCAACTGAATACCAAGCTGCATTTGCAACTCTGTTTTAACTACTCTACTTTTTTCATAGTAAATGCAGAATCTCACATAGTACTTATCGTTAGGGTACATAATAATAAGAGAGTTCATTCATTCATTGTTGAGTAGGAAAGAAATTGTATATCCTGTCTTTTATGACATAAAACTCTGTGCCTGTGGTAAATCAGTGAGCCACAACCAAAGCGAAGAGACACAAATGGAAAGCGAGTCTAAATAATAGAATTATGCACAAATGTAATATACAATGAGCCAGAATGAAGTTATATGAAGTCTCAATGTCTCTGCTTGAACAACGATAATAGTGTCTTAACATGCAATTACTATCTTTTAATATTTTTTTAAAAAAGATTCTCTTGTGATATATTATTAATGTCAACTTGATACATTTTTTTAGAATGTACAAAAGCAATTTTCATTTTTCTATGCTTTTGAATTGATATTGTTGTGTCTATTTACAACAATGAGATAATGTCGTCTGAATTTTTTCAGCTTTTTCTTTTTGACCATTAAAGTGAAATTTTATAGTTAAAGTTGAAAGGGCACGCTGTAACATTGCGATTAGTTGGTAACGTAAGGAAAAGTACTCTCTCTAATTTATGAATTTATGAATCGTTGTAGTGTTATAAGAAATAAATTGAACAGTGTTTTTTTTGAAGATTTGGCACTGAGGCTTTTTATTGCTTTCATTATTTTTGCTAATACATTGCTCATATTTTTAAGCGACTACTCTGTTTGTAATGTGATAGTATATGTCTATAACTGTATACAAAAAAATCATTGTCAACAATATAAAAAATAAGTTAAATATATATTATTATTACAGAATAATTTAACATGTAACAATAATAACTACTATAATATATATAATGTAAACATTTACAGTCAAGTATAATATATATAAAGTACCTAATAAGCTATTATTTCTACAGGTTATTTAAAATATAAATGACTTTTGACTCGTGCTAACTACTATATTACTATAAAAAAAGTTGCAGCACTGAAATTATATTCTTGAGTTTAGGTTACAGCTCAATTGCAATTTTGTATGCTAATAACTAAACTCCCAAAGTATAAAATTGCACATTTGTCTTACCTGAACGTATAGATGGATTGTTGTGTCACACATATAAAAATTTCATGCAAACTCAATAAATTACCGTTCACGCAATATTTCACACAACAATTAAGTCACTTTCATATATATACAGACATAACTAATGTACTATAACCTTTCCTAATTTACTGGGCCCTTATTAGCTTATTTAGAATCACAAGTGAACAGCTATCGTGTCTTCACCAAGTATATTAATATTATCATAGTCTGCCACTGGTTGAGGATGATGATGAAGTGTAGCATACGCATGTGAAAATTGTGGAGATGAAGGTCGCTGATGATGATGATGATGTGCAGCAGATTGTTGATGATTATGTTGATTTTTGTGATGTGTACGAGGTGATGGACTCTCCATGCCATCATCTACACTTCCTGTAGAATTGTCCATTTCACTTGCCACTTGCATTGTCAACTCTTGCTCTTCATAATTCTTTAGTTTACTGTAATATACAAAATAATAAAACAGATTAGGTACATAAAAGCTAAGGTTCATTTGTGAGGTAATTTCCTACTGTAGTAGTGCTATGACATGTCGAAATCAATCAACACTCTCACACCAGTTAAGAATAAATTAGACTAAGGTTAACAGGTCAAGGTCAACTAATTTCAAACTAGCCAGAAGTTAATTAAGAAATAAATAAAAGTTGTTTTATATGTTACGTGAGTAAGTGAGGTAAGATGAGAAAGTTAAGACAGGATGCAAATTATTGCAACAATAAAGAAAAGAAAGTTGCGTCATTATAAGTGCAGTGATTCACATGTGCATTGCAAAAGTTTCTTTATTTTCTCACAAGGAAGAAAATGTTGTTGTATGAGTTTAGAGTGTACATAATATATTAAGAGAGATTGGAATAAATATGAGAAATTACAGTAATAGAGAAGAAGAATAAAATATAATAATTAGTCCTTATCATTATTAGTGTTACTACTGTCACCATCTTTTTTTCTTGTGAAAGTGTCAGAAGCAAAACTCACAGCTCTATAGGTTGGTAAGAAATATTTTTTCTGAAAAAATATTTTCTGTTGTGGATGAAGTCTCATTTAAATTATAATTCTGAGCTTGACTTAATCTAAAATTAGAAAGAATGAGAGTATTGCTTGTTGTAAAAGTATTTGTGCTCATGTCTAACTCTTCTTGATGAGTTGAATTATTACTATTATTACTTTTGGCAATTATATGATTTGGATCTTCTTCGTCATCACCATCATTACTTCTTAAATCAAACTCATCAGTTTCATCGCTACCATTATTATTATTATTGTTAGAAATAAATTCATCATAGTATGTCATGCTACTACTATTGTTATTAGTACTATTAGTATTTAGAGGAAGACATTGGCATCTACTTAAGGTTCTATTTGGATTAAAATGATGATAATTAGGATTTCTTATATAAACTGGTACTAACTGGTCAATCCATAGCGGGTTATCGGTAGCTGACATATCTTCAATCATTTCTCCATTGTGTCGTGGAATTGAAGGCTGTTCCTGATACAGAGCCATTTGGATGTAAAGGATATTTCATTCCATGACCGAGCATATTACTATGTTTTTCATTATCAGATCTCCTAAATAGAATAATATAATTAGTTATCGACATATATATGTTTTTTTGTCACAATATAAAATAAAACTTACATTCTACTTAGACAACAACAAACAGCTAAAATAGCAGCAAGTCCCATACCTAATGATAGAAAACGTATTAAGTCAAATTCAAAAAAAACTACATAGAGATAAAATATTTATTCTTACAAAGTAATGCAACAAGAGCAATTAATCCAGCAAATGCTGTGTCGAAATTTTCTCTTCCATTAAAAAAGTATTCTCCATCTTCACGAGTTCCAGCAGCAGGGACAGCACTAAAAAGCTCAATAGGATTATCCAATTTTTTCAATTTATCATGTCCAAGATCAAGTGATTGTAAAAATTGTCCAACAGGAATAATTTGTGAAGACTGTCTATCAATAGCTGTGACATAAACATCACTCCATTCCTTATTAACATTAAAACTATCATCAACATGTGGTGTAATTTTTGTAATAAGAACTAAATGCCCAGTAACATTTGATAAAACATCAATAAGTTGTTCCTTCAGCATAGCTTTGGGTGGTGTTTTAATTGTTAGCACTGTTTCTTGCCCTGTTTCTACAATCCATACTTGAACTTGAGTTGAGTCAGAGTAGTAAGGTGGAATTGTTTCTTTTACTCCTACTTTGACTAAGAAACGATTGTTTCCACCAGAGTATTGTCTCATCGCTGCTGCAGAGATTGTTAAACGACCAGAATTAGTGTCTACTCTAAATGGTGATGGAATTACAGAGCCACCAGATTTAAATTCGTCTAAAATTAAATTAGCACCAAGTAAAGTATATTGGACAATGCTTGATGAGTCAACATCAACAGAATCAAATGTTAAAATTTCTCGTCCTGGTTCTGCTTCAGAATTGATGGCTGCATAATACATTGGTCTTGAAAATTTTGGTGGATTATCATTGTCCTAAAATTAAAGAAGTAATTATAAATTATCATTGATATTTTTATAGTTTAAAGTTTTATACTTACATCCAAAATGGTGACTGTAACTGCTGTCAGTGATTGATTGTCATTAAATTCCTCACGTTTCATAACTTCTGATGATTTCTGTAATGATTTATATTATTATTTATAATGACACAGTAAATAAATTATAACCAAACTGTTTTCAACTAATTTATACTAAGAGTTTTATTGCCAATGAGTAAATTACAATTAAGATAATATTATTATAATTATTATTAGCAGAAGAAGGAACCTCGCCACGTCTTCTTCTCATAGTCTCAATTTCTGATTTAGTCTCAGCATCTCTTTTAGCTTTTCTCTTTTGATCATCTTTAGACATTGGTCTTCCATCACTAATTCCATTGATACGATCATTCCATTTATTATAGTTGGAATTATATAAAACATCTCTTTTTGGATATTTATCTCTGAATAATGGTTGAGTACAACTCAAAACTCCTGAAGGTTCTCTTTTACTAGAGATTTTAGTTAAAACTTTAAGTTGTCTTGAAGAAATTTTGAGAATTTCAGTCATAACATAAACTCTTGAAACAGGAAAGCAAGGTGGAACTAGAAAGTTGCCGTCATTATAATAAAAATATTGACTACCATCAGGCAATAACCAAGAAGGACTAAATGGTTTTGGAATATCGATTTTATATGATGAGTCAGCATCATTCATCATGAAATCAGGACCACGATAACTCTTTGCAGCTTTGATAACAGGTTCCAATCTTGAATTATCTGAAGATCCAATTTCAGCTAAAACAACTACCATTACTATTACATTATTATTTGAATGAAGTAAAACTATTATCAATTCCTATGTCCAGTGGTTGTGATGTAAAATAAAAATTCATTTCCAATGGAAATCTTTTGCCATCTAATCTATGACCTGATCTTTGTGCTGGAGCTTTTGAAGTGTCACAGTATAATAGTTGAAGAAAAGCAAATTCATAAACTTTACTTGAAGAAGTTGTAGGATGATACTCATCTTTTAAATAAAATGTTCTATATCGTGATGCCCTCACTTCAATTCCATGATAGAAATCATTTGGATAACCAAAATGCCATTGCATATTTTGAATTTGAGGTGAAGTAATAAAATCAAGTGATGGATGAGTATCTAATTTTAATTCATCTGCTTCTTTTTCTGTTCGATCTGCATATACTTTATTACTAGTATCAATATTAAACGGGACTCTCCAATGTTCATCGCATTTATTTGTTGTTGAAGTAGCATCTTTAACTAATTCTGTATTCCATTTTGAAGGACCTAAGTCGTCATAATCTCCATAAGTAAATTTTAATACTGTGTCATGACCCAAGTGAGATTTTACTTGATAAATAAAGTATACGAAGGAGAAGAATAATAATAATGAAGAACTCATTATGTATCTATAATATTTTATAGTTAGCAATTTGCTATTATGAGAGCGCATTGAATTTTGAGATAATAATAAAGTATAAACAAATTTTGTTGCTATTACTTACACTTCGTAGAGGAGAAGGAGAGGCTCGAATGAAAAACTCATACTTCTCAATTCTTTCACGGTCCAAAACTTTATTAGAATGAATCATACCAGTTTTAATATCTACTCGAATGTCATCATTAATTTGTTGATTTTTCTCTTCAGACACTAAAAAGTAAAATATTTGAGCATGTTTTGAATCATCTTCATCCACAGCATTAACTTGTCCAATAAATGTATTTTCTAAAGAGTTTTCTTTGATTGTAAAATTATAAGAACGTTGAATAAATTTTGGCTATAAAATCAAAAAAAATGAATAACTTTTAGTAAAGACTTTTCCTCTTTCCTTTTCTTGAATTTAATTACCTGATGATCATCAATATCAGCAACTTCAATAGTTAGTACTTGTTGAGATTGGGTAGAAACAGGAATGCCATTATCTTTAGCTACAATAAGTAAATTATATCTATTCATTTGTTCTCTATCCAATGGTCTAATCTGATGAATTCTTCCTGTTTCAGTCTCAAGACGAAATTGTTCAGTTTCTGTTACAAGATTATCACCTTCTTTAAAATAAAATTGTATTTTTCCTGCAGTTCCTTCATCAGGATCAAAAGCCAATACTTGTCCTAAAACTTTGGTAAAAGCAGGTGTGGAACTAAAATGTTCAGTTTCATTTAAATCAGATTCTTTAGCTATAAGAGTTGAGTTGATTTTATTTGGAAATAAAAATTCTGGTTTCCTAAAATTTCCTGGAAGAATTTGGATGTGTAGAACTAAAATGTTCAGTTTCATTTAAATCAGATTCTTTAGCTATAAGAGTTGAGTTGATTTTATTTGGAAATAAAAATTCTGGTTTCCTAAAATTTCCTGGAAGAATTTGAATCAATACACCGCAACGATCATAATGTCCATTTGTTGCCGCTTTATCCATACTATCAGTAATTTCAATTACTAAACGAAATTCTCCAGATTTCTCAAATGCTTGTGATGCTCTAATGACGCCTGAAATTGGATCAATTTCAAATACATCACCATCATTTCCACTGAGTATTCTATAATGCATTAATTCTGTTTCTAGATAAATCTCCACCATGTGCTGTGACTTTAATTATTTCTTGTTTAGTTCGTAGTGGAGCATGAACTGCTATCATATAACTCTTTTTCTCAAATCTGGGCCATACATCATTGCTAAAAAAAAAGAAAAGAAAGAAAAAACATTGTTTATAATTTAAAAAAAATAAAATTATTTCTTTTATAGTAGTAAGTAGTAGACTCACATATCTCTAATTTTGATTCTGACTGTAGCATAGCCTGACCTTTGAGGATCTTTTGCTTTAACAGAAATAGTTACAAATGGACTTGTTAATGCTTCACGATCAAGTAAAGTACTTCCTTCTTTTGTCACTGTAATTTGTCCAAGACGATCAACTCTAAAAGCAGGAGAAAATTCACTAGGCTCAATGTCATAACTAACGACATCTCCATCCAAATCAGTAGCTAGAACTTTAGTTACAAAAGTTCCTTCAGGTGAGTGTTCATCAATTTCAGCCAAATATTCTGTTTGATTCATTACTGGGTCATTGTCATTAATATTAACTAATGAAACCATAATTTGTGCTGTTAGATGATAATTGAGGTACACCACTATCAACAGCTACAACAGTTAAATTATAAACAGGTCTCTCTTCAAAATCAAGTCTTCCAGCTACTTTAATTTCTCCAGTTTTATTATCAATACTAAAAAACTCAGCACCTTCTTTTACAAAATAATTTGAGATTTGTCCACCTTCTGGATCTTCTGCTTCAAATGTTAAAATTGACATTCCTGGTGGTAATTCTTCATATGTTTCAATTTCCATATCTTCTACTTTAGGTGGTAGATCATTAACTTCAAATATAGTTAACATTAAAGTTCCATAATGAATTGATCCTGGTTTTGATTTTGGAGAAGTGACACTAACAGTATAATTAGCAGCTGTAATAATTTCCCTATCTAAATGTGTTGCTACAATTACACGCCCATCTTTAGTTAGTTGAAACCAATCTTGAAAAAGTGTAAAGTTTGTAACAAGTTTATTATCTGAATTTCTAGCTTCAACAGGTTCCCAAGAAAATTGAAGATTCATATCAGTTGAGCTGAGTCCTAATTCTTCTGCATTAGTTGTTAAATGAATTACTAAATCACCAATATCTGCTGATTCTGAAACTTGTGCTCTTTGTTTTATTGGCCAAATTTTTGGTAGTGGTAGCATAAACATCACCAACATTAATTCTAATAGTTGTACTTGTTCTCATTGGTGGTGAGCCAGAGTCAAATGCTGTTACTAAAAGTTCATAACTTGAGACAATTTCATTATCCAAATCTTTTACTAAAGAAATTTCTCCAGTATTTTCATTCATATCAAAAACATTATAACTTCCTTTATCAATTGAATATTTCACTTTGCCATTCTCTTCCAGATCAGAATCAATTGCACCTACTTGTAAAATGACAGTACCAATTTCAGTATCTTCTGGAATGGTAAGAATTCTTGAGTTTAAAGTTTCTGGTGTAAATACTGGAGAATGATTATTAGTATCAGTAACATTGATATAAACTGTTGTAGCTGCTTTAAAAACTCCATCATTAGCTTCAACTCTGAATGAATAATTACCAGGGATTAATTCTGTAGTTCTAATTAATAATTCTGCAGTAGTTTCATCAATTCTAAAATGAATTGGTGATGGTTCAAGAATTTTATATGAAATTACTGATGTTTTATCAATATCTTTAGCACGAATATAAAATCTTGGTTCAAATTGGCGAGCATCTTCAGGAATTTTACGTACAAATTGTTCATCAAAATATACGGGATTGTCATTAGCCTTTTTTGGGAAAGGAAAAAGACGACAAATTAATTACTTGTTTTAAAATAAAGTTAGTGTAAAATGCTGTGT
>VCNE01003312.1:0-11557 GCA_009869805.1 Oncopodura yosiiana | reverse complement strand
AGTATATAATGTAATATATATGAATGGCGGAAACTTTTTTGTGTGTCTTGATGTCAAGCTCTCTGTTGTTGTGTAAAATAGTTAAAATACTTAAATGACAAATGGATTCTGTTTCCATTGTATATATTTCTTATATTTACACTTCTTTGAGTATATATATTATTTGTTAATATATATATCGATTGTCGGCGGATATTCAAGGAATGTTAATAAAGGAGTGGTCAATGGCCAGTGGCAATTGTGAGAGATTTTTGACAATGTGAAAAATTTCCATATTTACTCTCATATATGGTGTACTCTTCACTTATCAACCTTATGCTAAATACAATGACAATAATAATCATGCTAAACATTATGAGACTATATATTTGACCCATTGGCGACTTGGAAAGAGAAATTGGAAAGTTCAAAACAAAAACTTACTCTTCAGAATAAGCGATGTCATCGTACATCATGGTAATAATATTTTCTTCAGGAATGCCATTTCTTCTTAAAATTTGATAAGCGTGGCATATATCAGCCTTAAAGAGAGAAAATAAAAAATAGAATTACATTGTATAAAATATATAAAGGTCAGCAAATAATAATTCTTTTGGCAATATATGAATTGAACAAAGCTCACGTTTTCTCTAAAATTCTTTTATTTGCACTTTTTATATTCATAGTAAGTATACTCATCTTGTCTATTTCCTGAATTTTGTATATTTGATGAGTGAGTCCTATAAAAGTTCTAAGAGTCCTCTTTTTTCTATAATTTAATATGTGTGTCTGTCTTTGCTTATGCTATATATCTATTTGTATTTTATAAGATCAAAGGAGAAATAAAAAGAAGATGATTTTGCCAGCGGGTTACCGCACATTGAGAAAAATAAAACAACTTTACTACAACATACATATAAGCTCATAAGAGTTGATTGCATTTCAGATGCAAGTCCATACCTCTAGTAAAAATTTCTTTTGCATTATGATTATTATTGCTATTGCTAGAAGAAGATCATTGTTTATTCTGTAGCAAAATTACTTCAGAATGCCACCACTCGACTCGTTACTACGAAATATGTTCACGTAATATGCAAGTGATGCTTTTCATTGTAATTTACATTGAGTTGTGTATCTTGATGTAGTTTTGTTTCTTATGAAGAAGAAACCACACACAACATATAAATTAACCAGCTGAGCGTCTAAAAACGTGCTTTGCATGGAAAATGAAAAAATCTTCAAAAATCTTCTTTTTGGTCCAATGCCATATTAAGTTATGCTCACATATGAGTATATTACTAGTAACATAACTTTATGTCTGTTTTTTATGCTTGTTTAGCATGTAATTTGCTAAAATTTGCAACTCTTTTCCTATTTGAAGTTTAATCAAGCATATATAAAAATGTTTTCGAGTAACTTACTTGATGACGGTAGTTGTAAAATCCTACATGAAAATTTTTTTAAGAGGACACAAGTAAATTACTAATACATACAAGATATATTAATAACAAGTTGACAATTGTATACCATTAGATCCGGCTACTAGGACAGCCCAAATTTCTGGTTTTGAATTGACATTTGTGTTGGCGTCACCAGAGTTATAGTAGTTGTCATCAGTTGATAAGACGCTGTACCAATCTTGTTGTTGAAATGAACTTAGAGTAGCATTGATTAACAAAGTATTGCTCAATACAACAAAGAATATTAAGACGGACCATTTGGCGGCGGCGTAAGCCATGATTATACAAAATTGCTGAATTCCAATTAAACTGTGACTTGATTCGCTTTTTTTGCTACGGTATTATCTAAGAGAGCTGCTGTCACGCTTTTCTTTCTTTTATCTTTCTTTTCCACTGTCTACTATATACTACCTTGAAATTTTCAACAATGTTGGACGTTGAAGAATATACAATAGTACCTGCAAGAGTGAAAAAAGCCACTATTCAACTTAGTTGGCGCTTGCTTAAAAACATTAAAATAAAAAGAGATATTATAGGTGTGCCTTGACCATGAGAGAAGAGTTAGAATGTAGCAACTCAACTCTCAAAAGAAAACACAGAATCCCATAAATATTCTTGACTAATTCCCGTGAAAAACTTACCAATTAGATGTGCAGTTACAACTTCTTACTTATAGTAATGGACGTGTAAGTAAAGTTAGCAATACGTACTTTTGGTGTTTTAATAATGAAAATGATTACATTACACTTGAACACTGACTCTAAACTGACTGAATTTCGCTTCTTTGCTGTAGGAAGAGTAGAAGACAAGTTACATCATTTGGACAACACACGATATATATAAGAAATAAAAAAATGTTGTTGGGAATTAAACACATGAAAGACTCACAATTTACACTGTATAAAATAAATTAAGTATTTTTATTAACATTTATACTGGTTATATTGCAAGTATGAAAGTGAATTGAATAGATGATGAGTGAACAAACGTAATTTGTGTACTGGTTGTTAGAGGACGAAGGTCGTACAAGTACAAATATCACTACAATAAATAAATCTCTATCGTGTCTCTTTTATACTATGATATGTACACATCCTTAAAAATATCATAAAATTTCAATCTCATTCTGCTACCATTATTGACTCTTAAATAATATTTTTATTGCAAACGTTGAGTCGAGTTCAGCCAATATCAGCAAACAGAGAGAAGTCAAGGCAAGTTGACATTTAGAGTTCAAAATGCTTATATTGACAACAGAGAGAGATAGAGATAACATTTTGTCAACTCAGCTTATATACTACTATACAAAGTTGAATTATTCTATTGTGAGCAATAGGCAGATCAAAGCAGTTATTATATTTTTATCCATATGATTATGAATCATATCACGACTCTTTTGCTTCTGAATAAATCATTTATATGTACATATATTGTTAGAGTCTCTTTCTTCCTTGTTGTCAACTGCGAAAATGTACACGAGTTTATACGTAAATAAACACGTGTCTCAACTCTTTTTGATGACTAATTGCCACAAACGTTTCTTAAAGTGCAACATGAAATGTTATATGCAAAAAAAACGAACAACTAAACACAAACAAAGTTGCGTAAAGTGACACTTTTAGTGTCAAGTACATTTGAGAGAGATGCTACCATTACAAGAGTTTTAACAACATCAACATGTGCAAACCTTTAAAACAGGTGATTTATTACTTGAATTTAATCCATTGCTTTTACCAACGACGACTCTCTCTTGTCAACAAAAACAAACCCATATTATGTAATGCTTTATACTATTCTCTTTTTACAGTATTATACCTATAGCATATAATAGCATGGAAATATAATGCCACTTTGCTATTCATGCTCCCACTGTCTTTTCTTCTTCTTTTTATTCTGTCTGGCAGTGACAAATCTTTCGAGGAAGCAAAAGAGTATTACTCTTGACTTTAACATTCAAGTCTGAGAAGACCATGTAGAGAGAGATAGTAAAGTTCAAGTGCAAAAAGCCTGTTTGCATTTTATATATTTTGCATTGCACATAATGATGAGAGTACTTGCTTGGCTTCTTGGAGAGAGACGAGAGGTAATGGTAATGCCAGAGTGCTTTATGCACAGTGAAGATAATTGAATTTTATGAGATTGCTATTGACATACAGGAAGAAAGAGGAAAAGATATATTACGTGAGTCTCTTGTGGCTTTGGTGTCTTGTCAAGTGTATTTGAATTTCACCATTTCACTGCAGGTTTAAAACACATCTCTTCTTCTTCTTCTATTATCTCCAATCCGCATTCCTAGTATGTCGGCAGCTAAAGCTACTGGGACTATTTACCATGACTTTGCCAGTGAGTGACTGCCTGCGTTTATGTAAAATTTTGCCTTAGTGGTCAAACTAGTTGGTTTGAGATTATTATACAACAATATGTATATACAATACAAAAACATAAAATAGTTGAGGCAAAGTTTATGTTGTGTCTGTAGAGTCTAATGGACTCAAAAACTCTTCTAATCGGTAAGCCACAGTTATACATTATAACAAGAAACTTGACTCTTCTTCTTCTTACTTACATATTACATAGTATCTCTATACTCTCGTCGACACCAAATCAAATCAATCCCTTTAATGCTTATGCCTTTTATGAACAAATGTATTTAGTGACTAAAGGTGAAATATAAAGCTAATGCGGGTTCTGAATGCAAAACTCGAATTGTTCAAAGGTTAAATAGGAAAAAAACAATACTCATGTAATTACCATGTATAGAGTCCCTTATATGCATAATGTGTAATGTAATAGGCATCAAGATAAGGACTTGAGAGAAATAGTAATTTAAGGCCTAAGGAGTCAGGAATTTTTTAAATAGTCTCTAATTACACTGATAGTAATTAAACAACCACTCATTCATTTTTGAATGGTAGGAATATATCTGCCTACTAAACTACCTACTATCTTTTGCCCATTTCCAACTTTTGCTACACTACTATTGCCTTACATGGAACTAATAAACGTGGTGCTTTGTCCAAAGTCTGCAACTCCTTCAGCTGTCAATGCTGTCATGTCATGTCAAGTGGAGCTTACACAATGCAACCTTTTACCTAGATATTTCTCTCTCTCTCTCTTTCCTTGACACGTGAATACCTCCCATGATTTTGTGATACACTAATGCTGTAAGATGTGCAAATACTTGAAGATAGTCAAGTGAATGAGAGAATAAATTGAGCTCTTTTACCTTGTCTGTCATACTTTCATATTTCAAAACATTTTTTTTATTATCAAGGAATTAAGGAAGGATATGATCATTATCATGATCATCAAATCAATAAAAAGTACATTAAGATTGTATATAAGTAAAAGCTTAAAACGTTAATAGTATAACATATCATAAAATCAACTTAGCATTATAACAATATATTCACATAGCACTTTACATATTTATGAGAGTTCTATACTCTATTGGTTATTCATAAGTAAACATGAGGTAATTAGCAAAGGCGCTTTTTTGATTGAGTGTTTTTGAATAAAGGTACTTCTTAACTTTTACTTTCTTCTTATATACTACGTATTATATTTTAATGGTTGATTGTCTCTGTTACTTTGTATTCAATATTCATATCGTAAATTATTTATGGTACATATAAGGCAACTTTAAATATTGTACTCTATGTATGTGTATTGTAAAGTAAATATCATTTTAAAATATGTAAAAGTTATGATGATAATATCTCTTATATAGAATGTACAATAATTAACAAGTAAAAGCTAATTGTACCCAGTATATATAATTTCTCTCTTTAGAGAATGAATCAATGAACCATTGAGAGAAAAAGTAGTTCTTCTCATATAATAATATCACACAATCACAATTACGTATTTTATTTTTTTTACAATAATATACTCTTCTTCTTCTTCTTCCTATTAATTATTAACAATTTACAAAAATCTTTTGAGTCTATACATAAGATGATCATTTTTATCTTTAGATTTTTGAATCACTACAGTATGATTACCAACATAGTCAATCACAACACCAGAATTATTATTTGCTTTTGATTGAGAAGTAGTTACTAAAATTTTAATTGAAGCTAAAGCTACTCCTTCCAATTTTATAGAAAGTCGACCAACAGCACTGGTAAGAACAACACTTCTGTCACATAAAACTTTGGCAATACTACTCATTTGATTAGGAGCTGAAGACATATTACTCCAAGAGAAATCTGACAAATATCTCAAATTTGAAAAGAGATATTGTGCAAGAATATTATCAAATCTTTTTGTCAAGTGACTATCTTTATCATTATTTCTTGACGAAGAAGAATTATTACCATTTGTATTCGTCGTTGTTAAGTTATTACTACCTGAAGAGTGATCACATGTAATAGAGCAATTGTCCATATTCAGACCACTCAGGCATTCTAAACTTGATAAGTAGCGACTAATTTCTTTACAAGACTTCTCTCCACTAAGTTTCATTTTCCAATTTTGTATAACTAGTGTTTGTAATTTAGGAAATGAAGCAGAAATCAATTTCATAGTTTTTATAATAGCTTTCTCTTCAACGACTCCAACGTCATTTTTATTTAAACTAATATCTAAATGTGTCACTTTATTCTTATCCATTAACCAAGGTACAATATAAGCCAAAATATCAAGAGATCTCCACGTAGGCTTTGATTGCTGAAGTTTCACTTCCATTCCCCCTATTCGTAAGAAACTCAACTCACCACAAACTTTTTTCTGCATGAATGGTAAAGTAAATGAACTAATGGATGACTTTTTACCCAATTTTTCTTTTAATGGTAATTTAGTTGGTGATGTTGGTGGTAATGAAGAGATGTTGTTTTTCTTATCTTTTGTTGCTGTTGTCATCTTGCTCTTATTCCCATTGACAAGAGACGCACTTGTATTGTTAATAGATGACGAAGAAGATGAAGAACTCACATGAAGTTTTAATCCTGTGCAATCCAGGTCTTGAAGGTTTGTTGACCTCAAAAATGTCTCGATAGAGTCTAGTGACCGTTGTTCCTGTGTATATAACAAAACATAATCATTAGACAATTTTTTTGTGACAATAATAAGGCATGATATATAATAAGGAAACAAACAACAACAAAAAATGGAGAGAAAATGTGCTTTTGCTCTGTCATGTCATGATTTGAAGAACTTCAGAAGAGATTCGAGAGAGATTTTCTTCTAAGCGTGGTCTACTAATGACTTTTATGTATATTATAATAAAACATCATCAATTTCCCTGTGAAAAAGTGTCATATACTTTTTTAAAAGACGATACGAGTGAGCGTATGTTGTAATGTAAGTGACGTGTCCATATAAAATATATAATACTGATTATGAATCTTCTTCTTACTTGTTAAAATGCTTATGTAATATTACAACATGTTATATCTTAAAGTATATCTAGAAGGAAATAAGAGTTTGAGTTTGTTAGACGTGAAAAACTTTGTTATGTAACTTTAATGTGTGTCTAAGAGAGAAAAGCCAAGTTGGGTTAATTTCCTATGACACAAATACACAAAACTTCTTTTAGTTCAATTCATTGCATTGCATACAAACAAAACTTTTCTCTCTCTCTCTTTTCCTTTTGCAGTATTTATCAGTCGAATTCGATCTGGAGAGAGAAAAAAAACTTTTTGCTTTTGCTAGGGCAAATAATGATACTCTTTCTTGTACTAATATCAATTGTTTCTTCTTCGACTCTACTTCTTTTTCTTTCTGTTGTTCTACTTATTTTCTTCTTTCTTACAAACAACACTCTTTATACTATTTATTCACTTTACTCATTGTTATTACATTACTACACCCAGAATCTTACTTTAGACAGCTTTTGGCTTCTAACAAACAAAACAAAACTCTAAAAAGCCATTTTGGCTTGACAGTCAGACTTCCTTTGCAGTTCGTGATTCTTTTTTTCTCTTTGTAAATGGCAAGTAGCATTAGTGGCATTAGTAGCAATCTACTAATATTGCTATTTACTTCAGATAGCATTTGTTGCCTTTGAACTATACTGAAAAAATCATCATCGTTGTTGTGTAATGCTTATAAACGTAGGCGGGCAAGTCTTTCTTTCTAAGAGAGACATGTTCGAGACTTGAAGATTTTATTCAGCATTAATTCTATTACTAACTAGGATTATTAGTACAATAGCATTAGAGTTCATTATTATACAACAAGAATAAAAATTCAAGCAGAGAGAGAGAGAGAGAGAGATTTTATTGCAGATTATGTTACATAAAATACCGAATTATAAACAAGAGTCGTGATTTGCTCATCCACCACGCAATTGCTGTTACATCCATATCATATAGTCTTTTATATATATTCGCTCGCACACTTTTTTATTCTTCCTCAAACAAAATTTTTCTTCAACTTGTTGCAACAGTTGCAGGCACTAATGTAATTACATCATAAGATAAAAAAATTAACTCTATAAGCTGAAGCTCTTACTAAATACCCTAAAATTCTAAAAGCCTACACGTATTCTATACTTTTAACTTGTCATAATCATAAAGGACGACTTTTGGAATTTTTTACTTTTTTTACAATGTATAAACTATATAGTAAAAAGAGCAATTACGAGCTAATAACTCTACAAAACATTTGTGGGAAAAGAATTCTCTCTCTTTATGTATGTATGTGTAATAAACACCAAGTGTGAAATTCCAGCTAAAAATCTTCAAGAGACGTAAAGTAGAATAAGAAACAAGTCATACAAATAAAGTGGCCTATAATACAGACTTTTTAACAACAGCTGCTGTTGTAACTTGTATATAGTGCTGACTAGTTAGAAAAAAGCATAAAGGTATAAAGTAATGAAAATAAGAATGAAAGTGCACTGGACCATGATACACATGCATACATGCATAACAAAATTTAGAAGTAAAAACTTTTTTTGTGTTGATGTGTGTTAAAATGCTCAATGTTCAGCTGTTGGTGGTATACATTTACATATATGAAGAAGTTGGAAAAGGTGCACATTGCATTTCCTCTGCATGAGGCAAAGACGAAGAAAACAATCTTCTCAAACTCAACCCAGAGAAGACGAAAGAAGAATGCGAAGAAAAAACTAGAGTCGTCATCATCATCACGATTTTTCCATACATCTATTGCATGGGAACTGCCAGCATTAGAAAAGTTCTTTCAATGCATTTTAGTACCTTGTACTCTTTAGAATGTAAACCTGTTCCAAGTATACACATTAATATATAGTTCAAATGAAAATTTTTTGACGATCTCTCTCTGTCTATACTAGAGAATGTAAACAAGTCTTCGACAAGGAAACAATTTTCTTCTTCTTCTTTTTCTCCAGTAGTAGTATGAACACAGTTGGCTTGGTCATTACTATAAAAACTCTTTCAATGCCTTTAATGCTCTCACAGTGTTTTGCATGGACATGGCTCTAGACTTTCAATGAGGCAAAAAGGAGTCATGATGGCATGAATGAAATCTCAAATCTCAAATGGTACATTAGCTTCACCAAGTCTCTCTTTTAGAGAAAGAGAGAGACGCCCTGTACAAATAAATGAATGAGGGTAATCAAGTCTCTCTTTCTCAAAGACGACTGTCTTGAAAGCCTTGTAAATGTACAAATGAATAACACAACTGAATTACTTAAGTTCACTTCACCAACTTGATAATAAAAGTAGCAAAGATATACTATAAAAATACTATGTTGTATGTACAATGGTAGTTGTCTTCTTGATGAAAGGATTGTATCTTTAGCCATCTAATCACATCTTAGTACAAGAAAAAAACATGAGTCAAGACAAGAGTTTAAGACATGAGAAAGAAAAGACAGAGACAATAAGAGAAAAATCTTGTTATATTGATGGGAACAAAAGAGAAGAATAAAAGATTCAGGATTCACGAAAAATTTACGATCACATCTCACAGAACCATTACAATTTACAAATGTAAGCTGTTATATTGCAAAAAAGAATCTCAATTACCATAAGCTAGACAGATGAATGTTTTCTGCATTCCGTATGTGCAAAAGACCTTTTTTTCTTCTTGTGCATATGTATATTCATTGAAAACAAGTCATGAGTCATGAGAGAGTGTGTGATACTGATGCTCTGGATGGATAAACAACAAAATAAGCCTATGTAAAAAGAGTGTGATGCACGTTTCGACGTGACTTTGGCTCTTATATGTAAAAAAGCTACAAAATTTTGGCTGACTTTCAGGAAGAGAGAGAGAGAAACATATAATCTGACATAGAGCACACATGCCGTGTTGTCTCTTTTACTACTGAATAGTAGTGATGATGATAATGATGGTAGCTTTAGTCTCATGTCATGAACCACAAATATGGTATATATTTCCATGAAGTTAGTCTACCAGTGGGTGGATCGTAAAAAAGTGTAGATTTGGGTCAACTTGAGTTTTGAAGCAAGTGCTTGTTGGTTATTTAGCTTTAGAAGAAAAACTTTACTTCTTCTTCTTCCTTAGAAAATAAATGCTCTTTCTACATGACATGATCATAACACACGCTGTATATACTCTCCACTCCCGTTATTTGATTATAACATACACATATATATATGTATATATATCATGCCACTCTCAGCTCGTTAGTTTGTGATGCTCTCCTCTCATCAAATTAGTGAGAAAAACAATGAGAACATAACTCACCTCAATATATACAGTCCAGCCTTGTATCGACAGTAATCTCAAAGTTGAATTTTTCGTCAAAGCATGACAAGCTAGTTGTAATGCATCATCAGCCATTACAACATGAGGTGAACTCAATTCTAGCATTTGCAATGATGAATTTTCTTGTAGACCAAGTAGCACAGGTAAAACATCACAAAGTTTCATGTTCTCCATTCGTAATGATGTCAAACATGTCGTTTTCCTTATTGCTTCTCCCAAACATGATTACATCTTCCCAATTCATTACACATTTAGATAAGTTCAAACTCTTCAGTTTTCCTTCAGAGCCACGAAGTGCCATGAATACTCCATGAAATCCATCTATCTCATGATTTTCTTTATCGCACATAGGTAGTGGAAGGAAATTACGTTGAAATAGAGCAGAATCAGAGTTTCTTTTGTCAGACTCAGATAAATGAGATTGTTGAATATGATTATTACGCTTGCGACGAATTGATGGTGATTTTATGCTTCCGTTGAGAGTAGTTGAGTTTGGACCACGTGGCAAAGAGCTAAACGTCCCTGTTGTACATGTTGTTGTTGATGATGATGTTCCATTTCTATACATTGTTGTTGGACCCATAATAAAAGGACTGAATGGTTCTACAATTAAATCTACGTCTTCAACTGGATTAGTACTTCGCCATGTACCTTGATTATAAAAGTAAAGAAGTTAGTAAGGTTTGAAAGTTATATCACAACAATTAAAATGAGTTTCTTACCTGCTAAACTAAGTGACAATAATGGTTTTTCACGAAGTAGCTCAGCCAAAGCTAAAAAGCCTTTAGGCCCACATCCTAAATGAGGCATATGTAAAACTTCCAAAGTATCATGAACTTTAGCTTGATGAGCTATTTGATGTACTTGAGTACTTGTTAAATCCATATCTAACACAAGTTTTTTTAGTGGCACACGTTTAGCTAAGATATATGATAGAGCATCGACCATAGGTTGAAATCTTAAATGTTCCTTATCTTCTAAGACTGTCATACTAATCTCAAGACATTTAAGTCTCTTTTCACTTAGTAATCTTAACAATTGTCCACAAATAAGATTGACTTCCACAGGA
Source organism: Oncopodura yosiiana (assembly GCA_009869805.1). Classification (NCBI taxonomy): domain Eukaryota; kingdom Metazoa; phylum Arthropoda; class Collembola; order Entomobryomorpha; family Oncopoduridae; genus Oncopodura; species Oncopodura yosiiana. The sequence goes on along the minus strand of VCNE01003312.1, from coordinate 385 downwards.
CTCCAATCTTGTCCTGGTACACTTGAAAATTTAACTGAGCTAATACTTTCATTAGCACAAAGTCCTTCAATAACACGACTTAAAGAGTAACCTGGTTTCACAACAATCTCAATACTTTCAAATGGGCAATGAACACTTGAAATGACTTGTTTCCATTCACCTTGAAATTCACTAGCCACATTTATAGAAACATGTTTCAATGATCTCATAATATTACAAACAGCACTTAGATTTGACTCATAAAACCCAGCAGAACGAAGTAAAGCTAATAAATAATTGATTGAAATGTCAAGTAAAGTAAGTGTTGAGAAAACTATAGCTGATTTCTTTTGTAGTAATTCCATAAGATGTTGTAGTACAATAAAAGTTGAATTTGACTTTTGTA
>VCNE01003309.1:0-12220 GCA_009869805.1 Oncopodura yosiiana | reverse complement strand
CCAAAGAGACAAAGTGCATTTGTGGTGTCTATACTTCACGCTATCTTAATGAGCTTCAAAACCTGTCATGTCAAATGCAATTATCATTATTATGAAAGTGACCCGTGAGATGAGATGATGTGAGTCATTTAGATAAAGAGAAAAAAGAACATAGTGTTGGCTACTTTAGTCCAATAAATTTGTTGAGAGCTTCAGAAACACAAAATGCATTTGTGATGTAAGACAATTAACAAAATATTTCAATTGGCATTCCTTTTCTATAGCTCTCACAGATAAAGTTAGCAAACAAGGGACGAAGAGAAACACGCAAAGCTATAATACTACTTACATTGAATGAAAGGATCTTTAGAAGTTCTCAAACTCTTGAACTTTTCTCATTCTTATGGACTAACAACGAACGAACGCAGTAAAGTCGAGTGAAGTGTCATGTAATGCAATGCAAATAAATAACAATGAGTGATGGAAAACTATCAATTCAAATGTTATTCACCTTCTATGTATGCATATAAGATTTTGTATAGAATACACATTTAGGCACGATTTTTTACAACATATAACACAAGAAGAGCTAATAGAGCTAACTATTCGCATTATTGGTTTACATGATGTGAAAATTTCTGGCTTACAATTTCTGAAAAATGTATTATACGTCTCAAAGGTCTCAAGTTGACAATGTTCATTCTTGAATTCATTAAAATTACAATTAGGCTCATTTCAATGTCTTGTTCTTTTTCCTTGTTTATTTCGTTCGATTTCTCTAACATTACATTATAATATGTACAATGTACCGTAAGATGAGTTGTCTCACTATCATCTCTGTAAGCATATATAGAGTAGTAATTCGTGTTGAAAAATTATCTGAGCATTTTAGCCATGTTCTTCATGGAGTTAGAGATCATTAACGACAAGCATTATAGCACTCTTCAATTCTTTCTCATCTCTCTATCTTGTTTTATTTCTTATGCCTTGTTCTTGTAGATTGGACATTGACACAATGTGAACGTGTTATAGTTATAAATCAACAGTCAATCTAATTCTCATACACACTATAGCTGTTATAAAACTGTACATTAGATGTATCATCATCACAATCACATTCTACTTGTTTTTTTTCATCTTGAGTGAGAAACAAGAGTATCACTCATTAATAAATTCTACTTTTCTAATTTGAATTTTTCTTTTACAGAAAAAATTGAAGTTTTTTGGAAAAAATGCTCATCTTCTCAATTACATGCAGAAACTCATCTCCAACTTTTGTTGTAAAACTTTTGACAATAGAACATGACATGGACACATGACCGACATCATGAAAACAACAATGAAGTGAGTGAGTCTTTTTGTCTAGACTTGAGAGACATTAGAACACACTCATTCAAATGTACATAAATGGCTATAATCTTTTTGCATATAGTGTTACAAGTGGTTAAAGAGAGAAAACCATTGTGTTTATTGTTTCTGTTTTGTGATCTTGTGATATAGTCTTACCTCTATTTAAAACAAACTATAATACGACGACGACTCTTTAGATTTAAGCAACAAGTACCTAAAGAAGAACACGACAAAAGTTTAGAGAGAGAGAGTCATTCAACAGTCAACTCAACAACTATAGTCGAGTCGAAAGAGACTTTATATATTTTTGAATTCAAAGTCTAAAAATGGACGAAGAAGAAGATAATGGGCAACTATTGCTTCAATCTGATAATGCCAATAAGAACGTGGTTGTCAGCGATCATTCTCATCATCAGAGACATGAGAAATCTTTGGGAGATAAGAAAATACAAAAAGATCGTCACAATACAGTTGACGAAGATATGAAAAGTACACAAAGTAGTAGTGATCCTCAAATGCAAATGATGATGAAATATTGGCGATCAAAATCATTACCTGTAGCCTACCTTCCTCAAATTTTACCGGATGCTCCATCAACAGATAATTCAATAGCTTCTGCTTCTACTGCAACTACTGGAGGTGGTAGTAATAAAAATTGTAGTGGTGGAAGTTCCAAAAGACCTATACCTGATGTCAATAGTGGTGGGAGTGGAGCAAGTGATGGAACTAATCGAGGCATTAATAATCCTAAGGTAAGAAGGATACTTTGAACGCCCATTTACAACTCCACTCTTCTGTTTTTGGGATAATCTAATAGGTAGTAGTAAATCGTGTTAGTGTAAATTCTCTTTTAGGAAAAGATTTAAGCTAATCAAGATCTCGTGCTTATGTACATTTCTTGTAAGTAAGGTGTAACAACTTTTATAAACTCGAGGATTATGTACATATTAGAGTAACTTGCATTAGTTGCACACATCTCTCTAAGTTGCTGCCTTCTAATCTGATTTTAATCTATGAGAGTTGTTAATATATTGCGTGCCTAGTATTGAATACGATTTTAATAATGGCAAAACTTGCAACCAATTGTTATATACATCCAATACAAATCAAATAATATAGATTATTATTGTACAACATAAATTGAGTGAAAGATGAGACTCTTGTTATTGTTGAAGGTGAAGTAATTTTACCAGATGACTTGACTGAATTGAAGAAAATATTTTTTTGCAAGTCATACAACATTTATAAAGAAACATGATATTCAATATGTCTGCACGATTTCTTAAAGTCATTCAAATATTTTCTTTTGTTGAATGCCGAATATAAAATGTATCTATAAAGTGAAATGAAATTGCAAACTGTATGCAAAAAGGAAATCATTGAAGCTTTTTATTGGAACGGAAGGAATCAAAAAATGTTTTTAGCTTAACGCCTTCCGAAAAAAGTTAGGATTTAATGCCATACATTTCATTTATATTTAGATAGTTTAGTATTGAATAGCCAACCAATTAAATCAGTAGAACGGAAGAAATTTGCACAAAAATTGTTGGTCAATAAGTTTTGCAAATGTCAAAATAAAAATAGAACTCATAAAGTGTACTATAATGTTCTATGGACATGACACAAGAGACCTAACACAAAGTTCACACCTGCAAAGCCAAAAACAACTAATGTACACAACACCATTTTACATGACACAATGCAACTTTACATTAGCACATATTGAAAAGACAAAACTTCTCATCTACTTTCTTATAACACTATACATACACTTTATTTATCCCATTAAGACTAAAAGCCATTAATTTGCATCTTTGCATATCCTCTATTAAACATTGTAAACTTACTTTCCCTTCTTGTAAGCCATTCTCTCTATTTCACATTAGTGTTAAACAACAATAAGAATAAGTGGACATTATATATTAGAGATAAAAGTAATAGAATATAAGTACACAATAATATATAGAATAACAAAAAGTATCTTCATAAGTACCTTCTAGTGTACATTTTATATATGAAGTGATGATGATGTTCCATATATGTCTGAAAAAGGTTGTACTCTTCGTATTTTATATACCTTTTGGTTGCTCTGATATTTAAAATTATTACTTTGTTGTGTATAAAAGTTTTTGCAATACAGTTCCTTATATTCTCTCTCTCTGTTGTCCGGCATATCAAAAACAATTTTCCATCAAATCTTTTCTTTTCTTTTGAGATTGCTGATCAAAAGTTGAACGTACACATTTTCATTGGCCCTATAAGGACATATCACATTTTACGCTGGTAACATTAGCATTAGTGCCAACATTAGTGCCGACAGAAGGTATATATAAAATAATGGTGGTGGTGGTTTGTTTTCTCATCAGCTCTTCTCTCTCTTCTATATGTTTCTAATGAGAATAATAGAGAATATACAAAATAGACACACAAGAGATTTTCTGTTGTAAGATAGACAACAAACTTTGCCCAAACATTTAACTTTAAGCTCTCTTTATGTTTGAGTTGTTGTTAGAGTATATTCTACATATGTATATATGTACAATGTTGTTGATGTTGATCCCATTTATTTCATTGGGATCCATGTCATTAAAAATGATGATGATGGAGAATTATAAGGAAAAGGAGGCAGACTATATCTCTCTCTATATAGTTAGTACAACAACAAGAGAAGAGAAGAGTTAGTGCGAATAAAGTATAATTTCTTTCTAACCTCATTTAACTACCATTTCGATTCAAATCCTCAACTAATTTATGACTTTACCAGTTCAATTACACACATCTCAACATTTAACTTTATATATTAGTCGTCGTCCACCGCCAACACAACAAGAAAACTCATGTTATGCTCGCAATGTTTTTGTATATACAATTTTGTGTGGCTTCTATTGATGAAATATTTTAAAATATGAGCTCATATGAGCTGCCGAAGTAAAAAAAGTGTCATTTCTAATCACCAAACTTGTCAGGCTCTCATAAGTCGTTAATTTTGAATACACATCAATTCATTATTTGGCAATGGCTCATTACAAATACAATCACAGCAGGATTCTTAGACATGATTATTTTACCATAGAGTTCAAGAAAAACATATCCCATATCATTATCGCATTATGTACACCTTTTTCTTTAGCATCACAGCGGGTTTACTTTACATCAAATAATATCTCTTAGCGTTTAAGTATTTACATATCAGACAAGAAAAGTTATTTACATTGTGCAGCTTCTTCTTAAATAGTCATAAAAGTTGTAGGATTTCAGTTAGAGTTAGAGTTTTTAAAGAGATGAATTTCCACTAATTAAAACGACATTGACATCTGCCTTGGTTGAGAGACTTGATATTTTCTGTTGGCAGTTGTAACTAAAACTCTAAGCAATTTCTCAACAAGTCAGAGTTTTAGAGAAGGAAGAAGCTTTCGTATATCTCACTCTTGTATCTGTACAGTAAAGATGCTGTTTTAAAATAATTATCATCTCTTCGTCTCTCTTAACATTCTTGTTTTTCAACCAGAAATCGTCATTATCATAGTATAGCAACGACTTCAACTTACTTCTTTACTTCACTGTAAAACTTGCAAGTTGTGATATTGATACAAGTTGTTGATTAAAATACCCGTTTTCATTCATTCAGTTTGCTTTTCATTCTACCATTGCAAATATATGTTGATTTTATACGTATATGTAGTTTATAAGAATTCATTGAGACTTTGATAGTAGCAATACGCACAATACAACTATAAGAAAAATATTAAAACAAAACCAACATGATCATAAAATCTTGCTTATATAAAACTATACTATAGGATTATATATTGAAAAACTATTAAATACACTCCTAATTGCACAAATACAAAATACAATGTATGTAAAATTGGGTAATAAAATACATATTGCGGTAGAGACTGATCTATGTATGTATGTAGATTTTATAGTTTTCTAAGGCTAATGACAACAAATTAGTTTTATTGAAACAATATAGGATGATGCTCTTATATACTCATTTTAATATTCTGGTCAGTAGCCTCAATCTGAATTCTAATGATTATCGTGCTGACTCAACTCAACTTGAGTTTACAGCAAGCTTTTGTTTTTATCCTACAAAACCTTTAGGCATTGCAATATGTAATAATAATATGATGTTCTCGAGTAATCAGGAACATATTTTGCAACCTAATTCCATCATAACCTACGCTACAAACTTTTGCACAAGTAGCAGCAGGGTATCAATATCAAGCTGATATGATACTACTTAACTATTCACTTTACATGGCCGAAAATTTTGCACATTTTGATGGTAAACGAGTGAAATGAAAAGAAGTAGGCGTGTGCAACATGTCTGACAAATGAAGGCTAAAGTGGGGAATCTAATTTTTCTTGACATTCTACATGAAATGAAACGAAGAAAGAAAATAGTTGTAGTAAGCACTACTTACTATATACATATTTTCTTTCGTAAAAATTTGATGGTACAATTATATATACACATCTATACTGACTCGTTAGAACTTTTCATAGATTTTATACTTGACTAGTTGGTTAGTTAGTGTAAGGCACGCAGAAAGGAATAAAAAAAAACTTTACTTGTAATGTCTGATTGCAAAAAGAACATCAATTGCCAAATTAACACAGAGACTCAGAGGAGTCTTTAGTTTTACTTTTAGTTAGTGTGTTTTAGTATCAAACTGAAACTCTTCCAGCGTACAACAAATATTTTAAAAGAGTGTAAAATAAGCTTTTACAATGGTTACGAGTTCGTCTAGCAAAGTAATTAAACCATCATAAATTGGACAGACATATCTAAAATACTGACTTCAATAATTTCTAAACAGAAATATTTATTTTGAACAGGATTCAAGTGAACCAAAGAAAAGATCAGACTGGAGAACTTTGCAGCAGGTAAATAAATAACTTGTATCATTATAAAATGAACATCCAAATAAAATTGTAAAAATATTTCAGCATTACTACCCAGAAGGAGGTAACTATCTCAATTAACTTCACTACTACAATAATATTTACTAATAAATTAAAATTTATAATTAAAGGTTGGGGATACATTATCACACTCTGTGCTCTAGCTACACATGCATTAGCACTTGGAGTACAATTGTACCTCTCAAATATAGTATTCCACTATTTCCAAAAAGGTAAGCAAAAAACTCATTTTTATTTGTCATCTAAAGGATTAAGGACAATATGTCTTACTACGCTACATAGAACAAAGTTTATAAAAGCAATTCTAATGAATCACTTTGATTAAGATTCCTTTTCAAATGAACAACTATTCAAAATGGCAAGTGATGCATTCCAAAGTCCCTATGTTGACTCAATATATCTCAATAATACTGAATTGAAAAAATTCTTCTTTACTCTTGAGATTGCATACACTCGTAATAATTGCTTTATAGCCAAGAAAAATACTTCTTCTTTTTTTATCTGGTCCACTAAATTTTCTTTGGTGTCAAATGTCTGTTTTTGTACTAGAGAGTCTAGAGTATGGTGGCAAAAAACGAGTATATAGATAGAGAAGATGCATTTAGTTCCATTGTAGTAGAAGCATTATTTATTTCTTTATATGGGATTATATCATTATATCCTTTAGTCGGCATTCTTCGTATTTGTATAATGTAGTAATGATAATAACAATACCAAAAGCTTTGGATAATCTATGACTTACCTGTTTTGCTCTCTGTGAGTCTAATTGATAAATTGCTCTTGGAAATATGTTTTCCTTTTGTCCTTTTTGGCTCGTAAAAATTTTCCCAGGGTACATTATGCAGTTATTACAATGTGGCTACTTTGGATTTTGTATGATCTACCAAAGTTCCATTTTTTGTCAATGGAGTTGACCTATGTTAATAAAATCTTTGAGATTCAAAATACAACACAAGAGCTAAAGATTGCAGACTTTGTTTATTTTATGGCGTCTCTCTGCATTTATGAATAGAGCAGTAGAAGTGATTTTGTCGTTGAGCAGTTACGAGTCTCAAGTAAGAGCTTTTATGAGACTTAATTTTATGACCGCAAATCAAGATTTACAAGATAATTTGTGGCTTTTAGAATACACTCTATGGAATAAATACACTCCTTAACTACTTCTCTTCTGGCTTAACTCTTCATCTTCTTGTGTATTTGTTTAAGAGTTCTAGCAAAAAAAGACTCACTCAGTTATTACACACATCTGTAAAATGTGTAGCCAAAATACTCAGAGTGGATTTACTTTTGAAGACTATACATTTGATATTGATACTCCAAGTTTTTCTATCACCTGTTCCAATTTATTTGAAAACTTATCCTAATAATATTTTATCATGTTGATTAGCATTAATAATAAAAATACTCTAGAAAAGAAGTTGATTCATTTTTACGTTATGTTGACATGAAATAAAGTTTAACGGGCAAAGGTGCATAAAAGTATTTGGGAAGTTGGTAATAAAATCAAATAGTAAAGTCATTACACTTTATGTATAAGCTTCTGTTCTGTTTCTCTCTCTTTACTAGTTAGTCTTTTTTCTTCTTCATCATCATCACACCACTAGAAGAATCTGGTTCTAGTTTGTTTTGCATTGCTGCAAATGTAATTTAGTGCTGTCATTCCACTCTCTTTTCTAATACCAGGCTACTTACAGATATAAAAATGTGTATATAGTTTTTTTCTATAATGTGACTTGAGTGACTTTTATTACTCACATATGCACATAATATGCTTTATTCAGTGAAATTCTTGGATTACTATTGGCTGAGAGAAAAGTCACAAATCATAATGATTATTTGAGACGTGTGTACGTCTGTTGTGTATAATGTATGTGAGTGCGTATAATACACATATCATAACTTTTGTATAATAAATCCTTCTATTCCAAATCTTCTGTCTGACTTTCTTTTTGCGTAATCTAATATTGTAATCGACGAGCCGAAGTTATATATAAGAGATAGACTCTCAAAACCCAACTTTTTCACATGAAGAAGACTCTTCTTCTCAGAAGTAGAAGAATGAACTACATTTTCTGCAAACTCTTCGTCTTTTCAACATTAAAGATTAGCTTTATTTCTTATGCATATCTTTACGAAGCACTTTTGTCCTATTAAAATATGATTTATAGAAATAGGCTTGTTGAAAAATTGGATTTTTCTGGTGATTTATTTTTCAATTTTATTCAACCGACTGGACCATGTAGAATATATAAAAATAATGTAGACAGACTATATAGTATATAGCGCATTAGAGTTAAACTCTTAAAAGTATATTGCCCTCGCAGCAGCTGAATTAAATGAGCAATATAATTGTCTAAGGGATTTGTGTTTAGTGGTCTTTCCTAACATTTATACATATCCACTAAAATACACGTTGCTTCTCTCATAGTTTACAAAAAGTCATTGAGCTTTGTATTATATACTGCAATAATGGCAATCAAATTTACTTTACAATTTCCATTTTGCAAAGACCATAAAATAAATTTAGTCTTATTTAGCCGTTATATACTAAGTCTCTCTCACTACTTGAAGATCTTTTATGATGTACGACAATAAATTGTATTTCTATGTGTATGTAGCTGAAAGGCATTGAATATTGAGCTTCTGCCAATTGCAATTGCACACTTAACTACTCATGGACAATTGGCAAAGGAAAGGGAAAGTTTAGAGCTATTGTCATTGTCCTTTATAGAAAATGTAGGATAGGCCATGGCTCTTTTAGAAGTGATTTGACATGCCCTAGTCGTCTCTTGAACTGTTTTCTTGGCGAGACTCATCTGGTTGGTGAAAGATAGACAAGTAGTAGTATAGTGAAGAAGAAGAAGTATAGAGCTTTGATAGTTAGTCAACTCTCAACTTGGTTACTTTTTTTGGAAGCTACTTTAGGTTATATCTCCAATCTTTGGCTATTAGTACACTATAGTTTCTTATGAGTTTCTGAGAAACTTGAGACTATCGAAAGTATATACAAAAGTCTATGACTATATTGCTTTAGTAGTAGTGTGAGTAAGTGTAAGCAAAGAAAAGAGAATAGAAGATGGTAATAAAACAAAGTTTGTCTCTATATTTCTCTGATGGCGATTCTCTTCTTCTATATAAGACTTCTATTGTAACCCAATACAAATGTGAAGAGTTTTTCTCTATATTCGTCGCCATTTGTATCTTTCTAGGTTCGTTTGACATGTCATTTTAACTGTTTGTGTGTGTGTGCATCTCTCTCTCCAGCTCAGATTTCATCGTTTCTTTACTGTATTGATATAATGTACTCTCTATTATTAGTAAGGAGAAAAGTTTTGCCTGTTAGAAAGAAAAGAGGAAAAGCTCTTTTTGCTCGGTCACTTTACTGTTATTGCCATAAGCTTTCAACAGTGTTTGTCGTAACTGTCATGAGGTGATTTAAAATTGGCATAATTTTGCTCTATATACAGTATTTTTTCTCTATAGTGCTATATGCTTCAATTTAATATTATTATTACACAACGATGTCTCAATACAGTTTTGTGGTTCTGGTCAAGTCTCTTTTCTGTGATTGTTATATCTGGTCAAATAACAGAAACTTTTTTGGAGTAAAAAGTTTGAATGAGATTCATTGAGAGAAATTTTGTAAAGAAAAAGTATGTTGCATTAGATTAGCATATGAATAGTGAAGAATATATTCTTTTGAGTTGAAGAAGGAGAAAAAAGCATATGGGAAGAATAAAGCTATTTATAGGAGGAGAGGACATATAACATTTCACAAGTTAAAGTGTTTCACTTTTTATTTCTTCCTGTTCAAAACAATTTTGAGCATGTATCTTTCTTCGAAGTAAAAGAGAGAGAGAGAACAGTAAAAAGTAAAACTAAGTTAGTTAGGAAGTAAGCTATGTTGTCAATGTGTACAAGAGAGAAAAATGAAGAAGAAAAAATGTTTTTTTTTTCGTTGGAAAAAAGTTTTGTGTGTTTAATACTTTTTTTTCTGCCCATTTCGGCTTTCAACTACCACTAGAAGACTTGTAAGTTACTGCTTACTGCTAATGCATTGTACAGTAGTATTACATATTTTTGTCTACCGTTTCTATTGCTAAAGTCTCAAGTTGTTGACTTGACTCTCTCTTCATCACCCAATACTATACTACTATTCTTATATATACACACCACGACTCATCTTCTTCTTATGAAATAAAGTCTTACTTTTCCTTCAACTCGACACAGAATTTATTGGCTTAATAAATCTGTATAGGGTTGTGAACTCTCTCGTCGACAAGATACTTGTCCTTCGCTCTCAATTTTCTCCATTCATTCTTAGCCAAGCCAGCCACAAGTGTACTAAACTCATTGAGTGTTGTAATATAATAACAAAAGGAGTTCATGAGTAGAATAAGATGAAGTATATAGTAGAGATTTCTGCGTAGAAAAGTGATTCATAAAATAATGAAAAAGATATTGAGGCACTGAGTGATCTTTGGCTAGAAGATTTTCATTTTAGATCCAGTATTCTAGGTTTTATGAGTTACGTTGAAATTAATTTTTCGTGGTTATAATATCTGATGAAACTTGAAGTATATAAATTGTACTTAGGTTTCTTGTTAAATTTTTTATTTTGATTTTCTTCAGATCTGTGTAAAATAAAAGGCGATTTAATTCGTCCCTGGTGTGTAAAAGTATTTGACAAGTTGACCTCTATAAACATTTCCTTTCCACTTATTTGTCGTCTTTCTTTCTCTTCGCTTAGCGAATTTCCTTTTCCCAGTTGTTGGAGAACCATAAGCATTATTATTATTATATTACATTCACTTTTTTGTCTTGACTCAGCACCTTTTTTCTCTGTTCACTTTTTGTCTAACTTACTAAAATACTACATGAAATATATTTCCTGTAGAAGAGAATACTGTCTACAAGATAAAAAGAAGTTCAAACTTTTCTCCTCACATTGCATTTAGAATTCATACACTATAAAGTCTTATGTACCAAGTCAGCAATAATGTGGTTAGCTTTTTCTTCTGTTCACTATCAATTGTACAATGACAACTAACTAATATAAAGTAATAGCAATAGGTATAAAGTGAAGTGAGATTTACTGTCTTTGAGAACTGATGCAAAGTACCCCTTTACTTACATTACTGAACATGATACTTTAGAGTTGATGACAGAAGAAAACTCTACGAGTCTCTAACTCAATGAACTTTATAATAGGGTTCACATCCGGAGAATTTTCATTGGATTCTTCTTTCATGGTACATGTAAAATGAGTAAGGAGAGAGACTCTTAAATTCGTAGGTTTGTGGATTAGGATTTTAAGAATTATTCCCGTATTCACTTGTTCAAAAATATATTCTTTCTTTTATATATACTCTCAACATTGAAATTGAATTGTGCCAAAAGCCAAGCCCATAAAAAGTCGATATAATCTTTTTCTTTTTGCTTTGACCACCGCTGTCATTGTCAACTCGTTATGTCTCTTCTTCATCTAAAATGAAGACAAGTTACATCTTCATGAAGGAATATTTTACTCAGACATAAATAATTATTATGCTAATGTGCACTAACATATCTTAACAAGAGAGAGAGAGAGAAGTGAAGTTATATTATATGTAAATACCAATATTTCATGTCAAAAGTCTCTGAAGATTGATATCTTATAAATAACTTACGTTGGCCAATTGATGTAAAGTGATTGTGCATTGCATTTCTCTCATGTATAGTAGTTGTATTGTCTAAATTGTCTTCTTCTATTTCTTTAGAGTTGACAGGTTCATAAAGGTTGATTCTCTTTAGTTGTGATAAGTAAATTATACTTGTGAATCAAATGATGAAGAATGTTGATAATAAAGTCAGAGATTGTCTAAACTAATCTCATCAGATGAAAATGCCAATTGCAATTCAATTAAAGTTCCAAAATCTTTTTAATTTAGTATTGTGTAGTCAACTTAGATGATGGCTA
>VCNE01003308.1:0-40309 GCA_009869805.1 Oncopodura yosiiana | reverse complement strand
GAGGAGTATTGGAACCACAAGGCTCTAAACTTATGAGTGAAGTCACGTCTCTACTCTCAAGTTCAGGTCAAAGTAAATGGGGACTCAAGACTGATGGTAGTTCTGATGTTGGAAGTGGAAAAAGCTCTCCATGTAATGATGACAATAAAAGTAAGTCACCTCATCATCTTTCTCCTTCTACAATAGCTGCTACTTCTGCTACAATGTCAACAAATAATAATAATAATAATCTTACTATAGATCTTGAGGAAAGTAGAGGTGAAGGTACATCTGACTCGGATGACTTGAGAAGATTACAAACGATGATTTTGGAATTAAATCGAGTTTCAACTGCTGCCGCAGCAGCAGCATGGAGTCCACCAATTTTAGAATCAAACTCAAGTCCAACACCAACAGATAATAATACAACAACAGGGTGTAATGGCTCTACAGCAAATTCATCAACAGCTTGTCATATTTGTTCAAAAGAGTTTTACTCTACATATTTCCTTCAACAACATATAACACATTATCATTCTTCAACAACATCAGGAAGTAGCAAATTGGACAATATTAAAAAAGAGCCAGGAGAAGAATCTCCACTTCATCAAATGGCATTGAAAGAACGACTAATGCACTCAACACCACCAATTGATGATAATAGTGGACAATTTCTAACACCAAATTCTAAACTTGCTAGCACTTGCACGACAAATTCAAATTTAACAACAAGCAGTAGTAGTAAAAGTATTGTTACAAGTGGTGGAATCTTAACTAGTGGTGGCTCTTCAGCTAATAATAATAATATTGTTGTTGGTGGTGGTGGTGATTCTAGCTGTGGAAAAAGACCAAGTCCATCTCTAAGTAGAAGTTACTGTACAATTTGTCATAAAGAACTTTGTAATAAGTACTTTATGAGAACTCACATGTTGAAAATGCATGGCATTAGTATTGAAAGCAGTACAGGACTCGGCGGGGTAACGTGTGACATTTGTAATAAGGAATTATGTTCTAAATACTTTCTTAAAGTGCATAAGCAAAACACACATGGAATAACTGATGAAGGTCCATCACCACCAAATCCATCAACACCTAGTCCACTTTCGACTCAATCTGCTGCCAGTTTTCCTACTAATGTCTCATCTTCTAATAATAATGCTGTTATGAATCTAACAAGTAACAATTCATCTTCACCGTCACCATCTTCTTCATCAATTGCTAGTGAAGGTAAGTTGAATTTTAGAATCATATGCTTTTATTATAAGACTTATAGAGTAAAGTACGAATACTTTATTATCTTAAACTATATTAGTTAACTCATCTTCTTTTTATAGAAGTATGTCCATTTTGTGGTCGCCGCTTCCGAAGTATAAAATGGCTCAAAAGTCATTTAGTCTCTGATCATGGACAAGAAGGTAAAGATCGTTGGAAATCGATGGAGAAATCACAATTGTCATCCAGACGACAAAGTGGTGGAGGAAGTAGTAGTAGTAGCTCTAATAAAGCAAGTGGTGGACTTGGTGGTAGTAAAAGTAGTAGTTCTTTAAAAGCATCATCATCATCATCAGGCACTACAAGTAAAGGAAAAAGTACTTCAACAGGAAATAATAATAGTAGCTCCAACAACAGTGGCAATGTACTCAGAGGAGATGGAAACAAGTGTGCACTCTGTGGTTTCACAAGTAGTGATATGGATCTCATGAAAATTCATTTGATCAAAGAACATGGAAATCAACTAGCAATGGATGCTAGTGGAGCATTTAGTGTAGATGCTGTAGCTGCTGCTCGAGTTTTTGATCCATTGACAATGTTATTTCAAAAAATGGAAGGTGGAACTAACAAAATGTATCGATGTTCCTACTGTCCATTTAGTACATCACTACTTGTCTACTTATACGCACATGAGAGAACACATACTGGACTAGCAACAACAAATAGTGGTGGTGGTGGTAACAATAGTGGGAGTGAGTCTGCTCTAAATACTTCCAACAATACAGCAGCATCTTCGTCACCACCACCTTCACCATCATTTCAATGTCCAATTTGCTTCCATTCATTTCATCAACCAGATTCATTTCAACAACATTTAATTGGTCATCAAATGTCTGGTGTTCTTGCACCATTTCTACCACCAACAAGCTCAAGTGGTAATTTGTCATTTCTCTCAAATCCACCTGAACACTTGGCAAATGATCCAACAGCTTCATTACTATCATCATTACCATTACTCAATGGTAGTTGTGGTTCTGGTGACAATTTATATTGGGCTTTAAAAAATAGTGCTCTAGCTGCTGCATCACAATCTTCTTTAAACTCTTCTTCTTCTCCAACAACTAATACCTCTACGTTCAACACTACTACTACTACTACTACTACACAACAACAACGGAAAAAAGGAAGTAGGAAGACTGGAACAACATCCCAAGAAGAAGAAGAAGATGATGATGAGTTAGAGGAGCTACCAACTGTAGACTTGTCAAGATGTCGAGGAAGAAGAGCAGATGATGACATGTGTTCTGGACCACAACAACATCAACAAGAAGAAGAAGACGAACCACAAGGAAGAAAACGTCGAGGAAAAATTGCTCTTTTCCGATGTTCTCATTGTTCAAAAAAATTCAAATCTAGAGATGAGTGCTCGGCTCATATTCATACAACTCATGCTTCTGCCATTCGACTCCTAAGAAAAAGCCTTGGTAGCAGAGCTCTTAAAAGAAAACATGACAAGAGAAAACGAGCAAGTTTCCGTTGCCGCAAATGTAAATTTACAAGTTGTACATACCATGGTATACTTGTTCATAGCAAACTTCATCACTCTAATATTCTTCGTGGTGGAAATCATGTAAGTTTTTTTCAAACTTGTTCACTTTCTTTTCCTTTTTTTAAGACGAAGTAGCAATCTAGTACATAACATCATATCAAAATGTTTATAGGGTGGTAATATATGTAATGTAAGTTTCTAAGTAGTTGAAAGACTCTCTAATGTTTTTGCCCGTTGCTCTTCTTCTTCTCCTTCGTTTCTTCCCCATATAGTAGTAACTTCTCTCTCTCTCTCTTCATCTAAATGTGGCTCATCTGTTTTTATTAGCGTTCACTTTGCCCCACTTAGCCTTTTTACTACTGCCTCTATTACACGCTATAATATAAAATACGCTGTATAGAAAGAAAAGACGAGGAGTTTTATCTTTCTAAAGAAAGACAAGAGGATCTATCTCTCTTTCTCTTTTCCTATATATAATGTTATAGGCTACCATATGTATATACTCTATATGTATATAACTTTGTAGAGAGAAAGTAGACGAAGCAGAATAACAGAGTAGTAGCTCTAGTAGTAGTAGTAGTTGTAATGTTTTCAGATTTGCCAAGAGCCACTTGTACGTCCCTACTTTACCCATAAAATATTTTAACACTCTATTTATCTTGCTAATTGGACAATATAGAGTTGCCCATTAAAATGTAAAATAAGCCGAGAAAGGAGAAAGAGAGAGAGTGAACAGAACAGCACCCTAGAGAGAGAGCAAAGAAGAAGAAGAGAATACACATACTCATACACACACACTACAAAACTACATAATATAATATTATAAAGTGAACTATAATATTGAGCATCATATTCTACACTACTATTACTATTAGTAGTTTAGTACTACAAGAAAACATAGAGAGAGAGAGAAAGCGTCTTATATATATAGTAAAGTATTAAACTCTCAACTGGAATGTAATGTCTAATATATAATGGGAGTAGTTGAGAGAGTTTCACTCTTCTCTATTTTCTTGATGAGAAACTAAAGCAAGTATAAAATAGACAGAAGAGAAAGGGCAAATGCTAGAGTAGTAGCCTATTATAGCTGAAGATACCGTATTTTCTCGCTTAGCTTCCCGTCTCAGTTCTAAGCCGGGTTGCATTACATCTTTCTCAAAATATGGCCATTTAACAAGTTTAACTTGGTCAAAGTCATACTATTGTCGGTTGATACTGTTGACACTATTTGTAATCCAAAAATTATTATTGAATAGAAGCTCGGTTCCGACTAAAAGCCGAGTCAAAGTCTTCAATTTGAAATAGATGCCGGGTGGCATCTAACCGAGAAAATACGGCATATGTATATATCTTGAAGAGAGAAGAAAACTAAAACCATTATGTGTACATTACATATTGAGACTTAAGTTTTTCAAAAACACTTTGCTTGTTCACTCTTAAAGTGTGTTGTCTCTTTCTTCCTTCCTCTCTTCACAATTATGTTTTTCTCTCTACATGATGTTATTGGAGCTCGTAATATAAGAGAACCAAAATACATTCAGAAAAATATGTCAGTAGGGATTTTAAAAGATTTTAACAAGAATATTGTTCCAAACACTTTGCTAAAATATATACATTACATATGTTTTCTTATTCATATAAATAACTCAAACCAAACCTTACGTTTGTATACAGTGAAATCTTTTTATAATGGTATATTATATATTGTAGTTGAGACTGTACTCATTTGGTCATTATATTCTCTAAATCAATAATTTGTTTTTTTTTCACAGAGAGAAAAGGGAGCAGAGAAATTATGGGCCACTGACTCTAGTCTACCTGAAGGACGAGGAATACCTCAAGAGAGTAGTAGTGAAGGAGGAGAGTTTTTAATGCAAGGATTTCTCCTCACCTCATCTGAAGAAGAAAGTAGTAACCAATCTGCCAGTGCTACTAGTAGTGGAAACTACTTTGTTCCTTCCGTTGTTTATCTTCCTGTACGAGAAAAGGTGAGTCAGGCTATTCGTGTTTCTTTCTCACTCACCCCAACATCGTAAAAAACAAAACTTGGAAAACAACATTTCATTCAAGACTCAGCAAAGAAATCTATAATAACATCATCAGCAGCTTCTTCTACATTAAAAGAAAAGAAAATATCTTAACCAAAAAATCTAGTCTATATACAAAGAGTCACTTGATATTATTAATCCCAAAGAATTATATAGAAAGCAAGATGCAATATATGCTACATAAAAATATACAGTGTAATTTAAAACCACCAGAAACAGAACTTTAAAAAAAATATTGTATGGTGATAACACATATAACCACATTACAAACTTTTTTGTTTTCCATATGTAGTCACAGGTAGTTTTTAGTGTGATTAAGATTCCTTATTAAATGTTGACATACGTAAATATATTATAAATAAGTGAGCACTATTTCATATAAAAATGATGATGGCATATATATATAAGTACATATATATGTGTGCATATTATATTCTAAGAAAATTGGAGAGAGGATATACTAATGTAGAATATATATGTAGTAAAGAGAAAAAAAGGGAAGTAAAAAATTGTATGGTTATATATGATATATATATATATATTGAATATATAAAGATAAAAAAGGTACATACTGGAAATCAACTGGCGTGTTCGCTCTGTTCCAAACTACAACGACTGTGATGAGAGCACGCCTTTGAGATTCAGTGATCTATTAATTATACTTGTACAGACACTATATATATACTATAATATAATCTAGAAACTACAACACATAAAAAATATCTATTATATACAAAACCATTTAGATTAAAATAAGGTTACAATTGATACTTTTAGCAGTACACACAGTTAGTAGAAAAAAAGATAAGTATATATATATATATATTAATTAATACAGAAAAATATTCTCGGCGACAATTTTTAGAGTAGCAGAAAATAAAACAAGGAGAAAAAAATGCAAGAAAAGCTGCAGTCAATTTTACCAACATGTGTTAAGTGTGCATATTATTACTACAGTGTGCTTAGAATAGATTATGCCTATAAGTATTTAAATGAGATGAGGAAATTAAATGAATGACTGTGTCTATATAGTAAATTATTCCTAAACCATAGAGAGATACAAAAAAACTAAACTTCTGAAAGTTAAGCATTTTAAGCAACACGGCACGTTCACTAGAAATATAATTCTATTGCGTTATAAGTGAAACTTTGATCAAAATGAATGAAATTACAATTATACTTGAGTCTTGTCTGATTACTAATTAGTTATTGTATTCCAATCAACAAAATATGCTTCATATAAATTATTATTAGTCAAGCTGAAAATTTTGGTTCAATCATAACAGCATGAGATATATATATACAATGTATTATAATATATGAATCCTATAACTGAAAATATAAGTTCCTCATAATTGATAATTGATCAATATATACTTGAGAAAATTACACACGTTGGATTCCAACTTTCCTATATGTATTCTCCATATATACCTCAAAATGTATTAATCAATGCGGTATTTTAATTAAAAAAATATTGATATGGTGCTGAGATAGTCGTATATATATACAGAAAGTGTGAGTTCCTATAGTACATTTAAAAGTACAATATTATATAATTTTAGTAAAATATTTCTCTGATTGACTTAAAAGGCTTTCTTTCAATGCTGCTTTTTGGCTAAAAAGGTTCCCCGTGGCATCACTTTAATTCTTTTTTGTCGTTTCCGTTAGACTAATGGTTTAACTAATTATTTTTTTAATCCTAATGCTACTTAATAATCGTCACATACCACACACGACAATAATCAAAAGGTAGTGTTTTAGCTTTTCAGATCCAAATGGGATTTGAGTCGGTGGAAGAAAAAAGCAAGAGAGAGAGAGAGAAAAATTTCTCTGCCAATGTGTGATTGATTGAGCTTTTCTCTCAACTCATCCTTTTTTCTTCAAGGTTTTCTACTACTCTATTCCCAATGGCAATAGTGTTTCTTCTTTAGTACAATGCTTTCTCTCAAGGAGAGTCTCATGTTGTTTTACCCGAGTTTTATTTTAGTCTTTATATAGTTAATAGAATCATCAAAGATCTAGAATCTAGAATCCCAATTTTTACATCTCATTTTAACTCTCAAAATTTGATTTTGAAACCTGAAATTTTGAGTTGAGAAAACTTACAACGAAGAGTGCCTCACTTCGTATTACTCTACCATTACAAGAGGCGATATTAATTTCTCTGAGCCTCTCCTTCTTAGTGCACCGATCTAAAGGCGAAGTTGGAGAAAACGAAAGGGGAAGAAGTATAAGAAGACTCCAGATTTTCTTTTTCATGTGATAAAAATATTGAGAGCTAGGTCCTAAAACTTCATTTGATTCTTATATAGCTAGCGGTAAAATCGTTAATAATATTAGCCACAAGATATTTGAGTTCCTTTTCCTTCCTTCCTTGACATATAGACACATGGATGACAAAATTTTTCTCCTTTTCATTCACAGTATTACATTTTTGATATTAGATGCCTTATGATTATGATTGTTATTACTATTATGTAGCCAAAGGCATTGACTCTCTCTAGTGTATTGAAGTATATCAGCAAAAGTCAAGTTAAGATCAGAATAGCACAGGTATGTAAGAGAGAGAGAGAGACTACGTGTATACAACATTGGCTTTTTTATGTAGAAGAATATTCCCAGAGGACAATTTTGAGTTTTCTCAAAAACCACTATATAGATATACACTTCTACTTTTCATCTCCTTACGACTTTCTCCACTGATACTTTGCCCGTTTTAAGTACATTGTCTTGGCACTATACTTCTGATATTTACTTATTGACTTGCTTCTCATATTTATACATTTTTTTATTTTACTATACAAGCCAACAGAGACTCAGCACACAAAATACATAGAAGAAAAAAATGAAACTATCTATCGATTCTTCCCTTTTGTTGAGAACTAATATAATATATCTTTAGTTGATTGTTATCGTTCAAGTCCCAATGCTCTTTTTTGACTCTCTACTCTTCATCATAGTCATCTCTTCTAGATCCAAATGCCAAAAAGCAGTCAAAGCCTCAATCAATTTGTGAAGTAAAGAAAAAGAAATATTTAATATCTTAAATTACATATTGTTTTTTTTTTTGTTTTTTCTTTTTCTCATATATATATGAAGAAGCTACACCACCACTTTGTATTATTAAAATTATGTTATTAGTTTTTAAATTACAAACCAGAGAAGAAGAATAAAAAAAGAACCTGAATGAAACATATAAAGATTCCTACTAGTAGAACACAATCACAGAAAAGTAAAAGAAAAGAGAGTCTAGGCATTTTCTTTTAAGCTATTATAATATTATTACTCAAACAAACTTTTTTTTGTTGTTTTCGTCGTCTGTCCAAAACTATTTTATTTTATGATTAGGAAATATAACATCATCTCTGCTCTTCCAACATGATATTACATCTCTACTCTATTCTACATACATAGAGAAAGAGTTATGATAAAAAGATTTTTTTAAAACATTCCAAACTTTAAAAGTTGTCTCACAAATATTTTTCTATATACTTTGTTGTATAGTCATGAGAGTTAGAGGAGATATTGTTCTTAAGAAAAAAGTTATTGTTTTCTTTTTTTTACTTACACTTGTTCCTCTCTTGCACATACATTTGACATTCCTTGCTGTATATGATATACGATGACATTAGGAAAGGGAAAAAGAAAGTTTGAAATGAAAAAAAGATATACAAATCCAAATGGTTACAACAATTGCAGGAATTTTTTTTAGAAGAGGAGCAATATCTAGAATAAAAAGCAAGGGAAGATAAATAATAAAAAAATCTTGAAAACTTTTAGCGTAGGAAGTAAAATACTACTACCTATTACTAAAAAGTATATGTACTGTTGTACTACAGCATGTGTCATGTTGTGAGGATTATATAAGTAGCATAACTCAAGTATTGAACTGAAGAACAGAGTATGGAATTTATGTGTCGTATATTTTTGTTCTTTCAACTTTTTTCCTTCTACCCTAGGCCATCATGTAATGACTTGAGTTGTTCCAGTCGACAGAAGAACTTAGATACAAATTTCTTTTCTCACTTCCTGCTTTAGTTCTATATATATTGTCCTGTTGTCCAGAGACTTTTTTGCAAAACTATATATAGATATATATCGGAAGCGACTGTTAATGAATCAATGTTTGTTTCTTACATATGCTGAGTAATACACATTTAGTTATAGAGTAGGCGCTTCGATTTCCAATAGTAAAATGACTAAGAAAATGTATTATTAGCATTAGCATTTTATGCACACACACCAAGTATCATAGGTAGAGTTACTAATAAAAAAAATATAGGTATAGCTTATGATATATAATACTACTACTAGGAATAGGATATAAAAAGAATTTTGTAATCAATTAATATAAAATCCAGAACAACTCTTAATTCTTTTTTCTCAAGATGGATTGTGTCCAAAGGGGTAATTAGTTGTTTTGGCCAGAGCTATATACTTGAGGGGCCTTCCTTTCTGGACTCGCGAACAAAATCCATCTTGAGTCAAAAGGAAAAAACGAAAGTTTTATTTAAAGACTTCAGGGATAAACTTACATATAATACCACATGATTGATTATTCGAATGAGGAACGCATTATATTTAAGGTTTAAGGGTTGGTTAACATAGAATTATCTAGCAACCACTAAAGAGGTATTGTCATTGAAGAGTATACTCACTTTTTGAGGTTATAAGTCTAGAGTTATTTTAGAACTTTAGGACCATTCATTGAATTTTGAGCCTTAAAGTCAATATAATCTTCCATGAACAACAATCTATGTATATTTGGTTGCTAGGAAAATCTAGATTAACCAAACCTTAAGACATAAAGTTAAGTGTAACTCACAAATGTGTTGATATTAATAACTTTACTTGAAAAACCTCGCTTTGAACTACTACTAGACTCAATGTATGCACTTTTTTAGACAGCTGAACTTTTACATGTTGGTATACAAAGAGAGATAAAGCGTGTATGAAAATATGACAGAGTATAAAAAAGATACTATAAGCACATGACCTTCGACTAAAGTAAGTCATTTTTATGTAGATTAAATGCTTTGACGTCATCAACTTCGAACTTTGTAGCATTCCAATGTCAATAGTTGACAAGTATTATATATAAAAAACTTTAAAAATTTTGTACTTTACCAGATAGAGCAGGTAGTAGAATATGTGTTTAAAAATATAAGTTATTTGTGTATAATTCTGTATCTATACGGAACTATAGATGCTACGACGTATGTCGTCAATTATCTCACATTTGGTTCACCTACACCAATCTATTTTTTGCCTACAAGGAAACTAGTACTATAGTGGCTTGTTGAGCAACAATAAATTAGTTTAGGAATGATTATTGCATCTAGTACTCCATATGGTGGGCTCATAGCTCAAAATGACATTCCATTTCGAGAATTATTATTGGCTGTCTAATTCAATCAAAATCCAATCTAAAGAATGAGAACGTTTACATTCAATAATAATCCAATGTGGATTAATTCTAAGAGTCTCTCTCTCTCGTTCTCTGTTCCACCTCGTAAATACACTTTTACATCATGTACCTATATATATATATATATATATATATATTGTTACTTATTTCTTTTCTCTATTTTACTAGCGCTTGTACTTTATGAAGAAATTAGTTGTTCTGAACTTGTGGGATTTCTTTTTTGTCATATTACTACTTGTAACCCAGGATTATGAGTTTGACACTTGTCCTCTACAATTTGACGTTTGCTGAGTATTATTATTAGTGTTTCTTATTTTTATTTTAAGAACTTCTAATTTGCTTCTTCCAAGACTTTCTCTCTAAAGACTTTAGTAACCACCCACATTCGAGTTATTAATTGTACTTTTTTAACATTCAATTATATTCACATTAAAGACGTAAGTGGAAATAACATAAAAATATAATTTCAACTTGCCTCACAACTTACAAGTGCATATATATATGTATGTATATAGATGTGTGTCCAACTCTCTTTCCGTTTGTAATGGACACAATTTGTCGTCTCCATTTCAAACTCTTCTCTCTTTTTCACTCATGCATGCTCAAGCTATATCTCTATTTGAAAAAAGGGAGAGATCAGACTCAAAAAGGAAATGAGCTCTGAACTCTCTTACATAAAGAAATGTTGGAGGAACTTGAAACAGAGTAGAGAGAGAGAGATAGTGTGTAGAAAACCTTTGGTGAGAAGCTATAGTTTATATCCGCTACTTGATGATGATACATATTCTGTGTGTTACATAACTCTAGGCATGATAGTAGTGCATAATGTTGTTCTATAAAATATTGAATAGAAATTTGAATGTGTGGGCAACTAAACATGAGAGAGAAAAGCGATTGTTTCATAGAAAAAAAGCTATACTCTTTCGTCCGGCGGCCGGTCGTCCGGGAAAAAGACAGACAGACAGAAAAATAGGAGAAATTTGTCAGCGTCAATGACGTTCAATTTGATGCAAGCAGTGAAAAACTTTGTAGCTTACTCCTGCGACTTTTTTTCCTCTCTCTCTTCTGAACTAAACTGAACTCTCTCCTTCGGTTTGGGCTTTTTGCTAACTTCTTTCCCTTCGTGGTATACATTACACAAAAGTTAGAGAGAAAGCTAGAGAGAGAGTATTGTACACAAAAATCTATGCAATGATTTGCTTCCTTATATGTACTTCTCTACTATATACTATAATACTATACGTCCGATTTACATGGGGAAAGTTTTCATGTCTGTCGCTTCATATTATTACACGGTTGTAATAAAAGTTTTCTCTCTCTTGTGATCATCACATTTGATACATTTTGATTTGTAGTAGTGCTTTGACTTTTTTACAGCTATAGAATATCATCATAATATTAGAATCCCATAATGTTAGCTAACATATATCAGAGTCAAGTTTTAAAAAAATATGATTGTCAACATTTTCTTTTCTTTAAATTTACAAATTGATTTTTGCTTCTATTGATTAAACTTTTCTACATTCTATAGTATATATAATAACTCACATCAGTCTGAATATGCTGTTATAATCTTGATACAATGCTTTCTAGTTTTCTGTGGCCTTTAGCTTGGCTCAGTATAGTTCTTCATGTCCAGTGGGATTTCAAGTCCCGCAGAAGAAAAAAAATCAATTGGCTCTTCCATGTCTTATGTCTTGAGACCTCTTGTCTCTTTGGTTTTTCTTAGATTCACATTGAGCTTAAATCATATATGGACTAAGTTGGATATAAAAGTCGATGATTGTACATTGTACACTCATAAAGTATATGAAAAAGGTAAAGGACATTAGGGGAGTCTCTACTACTATCTCACATAGCAAGTTGGAAGTTTTGATGGAACAACATAAAAAAAATCTTGTGTAGCAGGACAATGTACAAGTTGGAGAAAAGCAATATATATAAAGTACATGCAAAAGGAAAGAAAACATAAGTTTCATTATAGAGAAAACTGACATGAGTATGACATCAGAACTTATGCTATAGTTTTATATATATATATATACTTTGTCTTTTTGAACTAAAATCTTTTTTTTTCCTACAAATCAATTCACTAGAGGGAAAAATTGTACAGCCAAGAAAACAATGTCAAAACATGTTGACTACAAATTGAGTAGAATTGTAATTTTAGTAATGAATTGTACAAGCTTTTTAAAATCTCTCTTCTTGTTTGGGCAACTTCTATATTATTGAATAGAATCAGTGCAGCTGACTTTTTTTTGAGAAAAAAATCATTGAAACATTTGTGTCAAAAAAGTTTTTATTAGTTAAAAAAGGAAAAGGTTTAGAGTTTAGTTTTGAGCATAAGTTCTGCGTGTGTGTATAGTGTTGATTATTTCGAGATAAGCCAGTTCAATAAAAAGAACTTGGGTTTTTTGTGATTTGGTATATTTTATACATCTTTCCTTCTGTACGTAACCCTTTATGAGATTTTGAGGTTGAAAAACAGTTTTTACACAGAAAAAAACTCAGAGAACCTTTTACCTTTAAAATGAGCTCTGTATAAAAACAACCTTTTCTTCCTCTTTTCCTAATGAAGGGATAGAGCAAGGCATTTGTCTGAAGGTTTTAAGCTTTATTGTTAGTATTTATTGGTGAAAAAAATGTCAAAGGATATTGGAACGAGTAATACTTAATTCTTAATAGGGGTTCTACCAATTTTAATCCTTTTGCAATCGTCCCAATTCCTAAATTTAGAATTTCTACTCTAAGAGATTTTCTTTATAAAGTCAAATAATTGATTGATTCATATGATTGGCACATACATCGGCTTTAAGTCATGAAAGGTTTGATGTTACAATGGTACTTAAATTTGATCAGATTTGATTTTTCAGATTTGAGGAAAGAGAATTTATTATTTTCAAAACTCATCTGTATTTATTCATTACTAGCTCCAATAGAGAAAAAAGTTACATTTGTTACTACCATGTTATTTTGTTGTAGAGGTCGTGTGTCTCGATAGGATATTCAAAATCCATTGTGAAATCTTCATTTATTAACCAATTGATGTGATATTCCCCTCAAGCCATCGTACATAGTATAGTGAAGAGAATTGAATTGAATTGTAGGGGTTAAAAGGAAAAAAAACCATGGCAGATTTTTTGGATTTTGGATACTTTTGTTACTTTGTGTAACAAAATATACATATTTTGTATATATTCTACATATTCTGGAAAAAAAGGTTTATAAGTCTTTCTATGTGTTCTCTCTATTTTTCACTTACATGACTGAAAAAAGTATTACATTCTAGAATTCTAGTCCAGCCGTCCTTTTTTTCTCGTTCTCTCTCTGATATGCATGTGTACCAAGAGGGTTAGATTTTATACGTTTTGATTTATTACTGATGTGTTTACAATCCAGATTCATTTCAATTTGGCCGTTTTTCAACTCAAAATGAATGAAATGAAACGAGTTCATCCATGCAATCTGTCTCCTAGAGCCACATAGTAAATCCATCAAATTCTCTCTATATATGAGTCTCCGTATGTCGTATCTAATATAGTCAGCTCTTCCGTCTCATATAAAGTTTTACATTCTGACACCTAATATACCATTTTCCATTTGCCAAACAAATTTTATTCTGAAAATTAGCATTAGCTTTATATTGCATTTAAAATTAATATTACTAATTGAGAATATATATTGTAGTCATCAGTTAGTATAAATATTGCATGTGCTATATAGATATAAGATAGATATAAATATTGTCATGTTAGAATTCTTGATTTATTTAATTTACTTTTGCAATTTAGTTTTCATGTTTACACTCAATTGCTCATACTCAAACAACGTGGAATGTCCAGCAGTTGTGTTTTTTTATTGATTCACTTTGTCATGCAGTCACGTCAAAAGAAAACTCTAAATGTGAGTTATATACATATATTAAAATACATGGAAAATGCACAAAACTTTTTTTAAGAATGACTTATGCCTTTTTCCTTTTTATTATGTCTAAGTAATTTCTTTTCTTCTCTTATATTCTCTCGTCGTCTTACATCCTTCCAAATTTGTTTAGGTGGTTTGAAGGAATATAAATAAGTGTAACATTTTGATTCTCTTTAGCTCTACTACGTCTTTTAGTTTACTAGAAGCTCTTTTTTGAGTACAAGACTGGTATCGATTAGTTTTATTGTAGAGAATGACTGGTATTACTATCAAAACCTTTACAACATTCAAATAGAGGGGACGATGAAGAAGAAGAGAGACTCGCACTTGAATTGAACTTTGAGCTTTATAGTGAATTTAAGGAAATGACTGACTCGAGTGAAAGTCCAGCTCAGAAGAAATGACTGACTCGAGTGAAAGTCCAGCTCAGAAGAAATGACGTCGAGTTGAGAGAGAGAGAGAAAGAAGTACAATAATAAAAGTAGTAAAGTTTACATGTAGGAAAACCAAAGTCACTCTCGATCCTGTCATGTCAATGAAGGTAGGAATATAGATTTATACTTGAGAAAAAGCAATGGTTCTTTCTAAAAGTGAAGCTATATAAGAGTTACTACATGGGACATATATATATAAAGTATGAAAAAAGTCCATATGATGAAATCAATTGGTTACCTCACACGCAACATGAGACAAACTATACAATGAATGTAAACTGAATGAATATTCCATCACTGCACATGTTACCTATAAAAACAGAGCTGAAGTGCAACTCTAGTCAACTCATATAATATATATCATCCATATGGTTGAGAGTTTGAAATCTATTATATCTACTGAATTTGACCAGAGTCACCTCAGAACTCTGTGATGCAAAGAGATATTGCAAAGTGGCGACGTAAATCCAATTCATTACCATACTGTTCTATAGATAGCTGTAGGTTTACGTTACCTTTTAAGTCTTACGTACAATGTTGTAACTAACTGTTATTACACCACTTTAGCCCAATTGGAAATTGTAACTTTCCCAAACTCATTTGGTTTTAATCTCGTTTCCTTGATGCATGAATATATATATATATGTGTCGTACGTAGCATTTAGTTATAAGAACACAGAGTAATTTCTAAAGAGTTTCTTTCATTTGATTTGACTCGTGTTCATTTCTGTGGTGAACAATTTTACTTATAGTACACAAGGTAGCTTTAGTTCTAGTTACTACTACATATGTATTGTATATGCAGAGTTTTATAAATTGTAAATCTTTTCGATTTGTTCTATATACGTATATGCGTTATATGCTTAGAGTACACGAGACTAGATTTTTAATATTTTATTTCTACTATGACAACATATAACATATGTATCCTAGCACTTTCAAAATCAAACTACATATACATATATAGTAATATAGTTATGTAGTATATGAGTTTATATATAATATGAGCATTTTGCCATAACAGTGCGTACGTGTTTAATCGGAGTAATTTGAGTCATGTAAGGATTTGTCAAATTGACGTGACTATGCATATCAACGTGGAGTTAATTAGTGACAAAAGTACAAATTCCCTCGGATTAGTTTTGATGGGAATACATGGATTTAACTATTCTAAGTTGTAGAATGGCACTATAGTACGTAGTATATTAGTATATATGTTATGGCTTGAGACTTTTTGAGTTGTATGTCGTGTTGAAAAGTGATTTGTGAGAATGAAAAGGTGGCGAGTGAGAGGTGGAATGAATAGCTTTGTAGGCGGAATACATTTTCAGAATTACTCTCAAGCCTTTTTTGTTTTTTCAGGTTGAATTTTTGAATCTATATTTATATATACATACATACACAGTAGCATATATGTAAAAAACTAAAGTGATGGTTGACGCCATATTATTGCTTTTTCGCTTGTTCTTAATTCATATTAGATTTGTGTTTTTGTCAACTTGACTCACCAGACAGAAGAGAGAAAGTGAAGCAGCTCAGAGGTAGGGGAAAATATTTGCAAGTTTTATTTGACTAGGAGAAAAGTTTACTTTTATGTAGGCGTTATAATAGCTAGCTCTTAACTCTTAACTTTTTACATACTATATATATACATGTGCACTACAGAGTTATATGTGTATACATATGTAGAAATATGTAGAAAATTCTTACTTTTTTGTAACTCTCCTCAATTTTGTTACGACTTTGTATGTATAACATATAGAGCTACATGCAAAATATTATTGGCGTTCCTTTATATCTCTCTTATTTGTACTGTAGAAAAGAAGAAGAGAAGAAAATCAAATTTATCCAAAAAAGATAATAGTCTAATGTAATACTACTTTTCGTTTAAACTAACCAAAGCTTTTCTACAATATATATATATATCTTGTTCCTGCTTTCTTCATTTTATTATGAATTGGGACGACTACTATATGTGAAATACTTTTGCTATTGGGAAATTCATAATGTCTACATATATGTATATATAATATGTACATGTGCGTAGATATATATAGATGACTATTTCTTGTTGATCGTTTCACTGGACGATTCACGTCACATCAGGAAACATTGAATATAATAATCATAAATCAGAATAGTCATAGAAAATCATATATTCCTTGCTTCCTTGCTCTGACAAACTCATATAGATATATAACTTGCAACTTGTGTGGGTTCCAAGAGAAATAAATTGACTTTTACAATAGGTTGGACATATAGAAACTCTTTTTTACTACTATATATAACTCTACTACATATGTATAGTCATATATACGAAAGAATTGCAAAACTACTACAAAGTAAATTCATTCCATGTAACGCTAAGCTATATGTATATATATATATATATTGCTTTGAAAAAGGTAAACTTTATCGATGTCCATTCCTTTTAAAAAGCTTGGAAAATGAATTATGGAAAATTCTATTGTTGAATTTTTGAGACGATCTATTCAAGTCGAGGAAGTAAATATATACTCAAATGTACATAAGTGAATGCATATATAGAAAAAACGAACAAAAAATAGCTAAAAATAATAATAATAAATGGAATATGAAATATATAAAATTGAGTATTTCCATCAAAAGAGTTTTTATATGTAGTACATTATTGTATATCTACTCTCTCTCTCACAGGGTGATATGTTGTAGTAAGGTACATATATGATGATGATGGTAAAGGTGATGTTTTTCAGTTTTGTGTAAAGTCGATGAGTCGGCAATATGTAGCCGTGACGGACGAAGGAAAAAACGGGACGAGTTAAATCAGCTTTTATACACTGACTCACTCTCTCACTTCATGCATGCACATGACACAAAATTCACATCCCATTATGTTATTTTCCAGTTTTTCCTAGTAAAATTTTTCTCTTCTATGCATATGTATGTATATATATCCATCCCCTGCAAACTTTACTAAGGTTGCTTTTATATGATAGAAGAAGGGATGTACGCTTCAATGTAGGAAAAGAGGTCTCTCTCTCTCTCTCTCTCTGTGAAAGCAAACAGTTTTGAGTTGAATAGAAACATTTTTTTCTGAATAATTTTAGGAAAATCTGCATCTGCTCTGGAACCTTATATAATGTAATATAAATGCTTGAAAAATGTCGACAAAAACCTCGGGTTTTTGTAAAATATTATATATTCAACTCTCAACTGTACAATTTACAATATAATACACACATGCATACATGATGTGTGTATATATAGTAATTGACTAACAGAGAAAAACTTTCGGTTTATGGATATCTTTCTCATATATATATATATATATATATATAGCACTAGGCATATTTTTGAGCTTGAGTCAACTTGAGCTCATCGATATGAAAATGGAAAAGAGAAATTCAAGTAATTCATCGAGTGTGCATATTGAATATTGATTGAAGTGAGTCGGAGTGTGTAAATGGGTTTCCGCAAAGGGCATCAAATCATTCTAGGGCTCTTGGCCTTACACTTTTTTCTGTATAGTACTCAATGTATAATATGTTATGCATGACTACGACCAATGTATTAGAGTAATTGGTACTGACTACACTAAGGTTTTTATTATTTTATGTCGTAACTCTTAGATACATCTCACTGTCTCACTCACGTATTGTTTTCCTATAGCTCCTCTATCTCTCTAATCTTTCTAATACAAAATTATAAACCCTACTTTTCTACTGATTTTCATTAGGTACAAAGTGCTTGAAATGAAAAATAAAATTGTGCATAAAATCTTCTTTTTTCAACTCAAACTCTTTGCAAGAAAGCATATATACTATGTTGCATTTCATGTGTTTAGGTATATGATGTTATATTGAATAATGAAAACTTGTTATTTTCCTCTTTTTCACTTGAATTCTATATATGTATGTACATCTCTTATGTATCATGTGGGATATAGTGCATTGCTCTCTCTCTCTCTCTCTCTCTGACGATTACTTTATCTTTTACAATGAAATGAAAGTTTTATATTCTGAATGTCCGTTTTATGTTGTTTTACTAGAGAATATATAATATGGATGGATCTAGAAGAGAAGAGAGTACATGTTTCTTGTCGAGTTTCCATATTTCTGTGAAAAACATCTGCTGTCGACGCGTGCCGGGACAATAGCTCAGAAGCAAAAAGAGAGTTCACAATCAAACCTCTAAACTATATGATAGTAGTAATGCCCAGTGTGTAGAGGAGTAGTTCACTATTTGATTTTTGTTGTAGTTACATGTTGTATATATATACACTCAATAGGCAACGCAACGTACCTCACACACATATACACACTTTTATTCATATACTCTTTTTCTCTCTCAGTTTTGCAAAATGAAACAGTTATTATTTTTCTGTTTCCTTCAAAATGAAAATTTATATTCCCCTTTTGCTTTGCCTTGTTAGCGCTTCTAATCTTTTCCAAGAGATTAGTTCTTTTTATTAGAGGCAGAAGAGAGAGAGAAAAAATGGTTCAATTGTAATATTTCAAGAGCACAAGAGTTACCATAATGTATATAACTCTTGGAAATATCAATACATTTTTCATTGATTTTGTTCATGTACACACGTGCGTTTTAAGCCATATACTTTTTTGCCCTAAATTTTGTATTTTTCAGTAAAAAAAATCTATCAATTGAATATTGAGGTATAGATGAGGAGGCAGGAGAGAGAAATTGTATATATAATCGTTTTTCGATAAAATTGACAAAAAAAAGAATGATGTAAAAAAATAGGGCCAAATGAGTAAAATCAAAGTCACCCAAAAACAAGGTTTAAAATCTTTTTTTTGTGTTTACTGGAAAATCCTTGGTTCTTTTTACATTTTATGATGCAATAAGCCTTTTTCCCTTTTCTGTCCTTTTATTCTACATATTTTTTTGTATTGAATGTGCTCGTGTGTCATTTCAACTTTTATTGATCTCATCAACCGTTATTCTTCAATTCAATTATGTTGAATCAAAAGTACATAGCACTACAGAATTGCATAGAATACGTCAATTTCACTGACTGACTTAGATTGTGCACATTTTAGAAACAAAGTTTCATTAAGAAGCCAACAGAGATTTGTAGAGTTGCAAGTAGCAATTATACTGTGTCTAATCAACTTCATGGACGCCCCTTTCGTTACGCCTTTTTGTTTTCCAGTCTTGATTAAATTTTTCCTTTAGAGCAAAAACAACCAAGGGTCTTTCTTCTTTCTACTCGCTCTCTCTTTCTAAATCCATCGAGTACATATACTAACAAAACGTTCTTAGATACAAAAATTGTCAATTGAGAATCTCAAAATAGGATAAATGCTTTAGATATACTACACATCTTAGGGCAATGTTGAGCGTATATAGTATGCACTGTATACTGTATACAGTTGTCAGTAACCAAAGCATGCTTTTGCTCCGTTGTGTACGTTTCCGGTGAAAAGATGTGATGCGAAGGTTACGCAACTACTAGCTACTAGCTTTCTAGTGCTCAAAGTTGTATTGAGCTAGTTCATGTTGAGCATGGTCAGGTTCTCAAGCACTAAAGGCATGTGACATATATATATAGTTCTTGAGCTAGAGATACACACAAGGTCATATCATATGGATCTCACCTGCATTGAAATAAACATTAAGGAAAAGAGGAAACAACTCATCTATACAATGTGTGACTGTATATATAATGCTAGAGCACTGATTAAGTAAGAGATACAGAGAAAATGAGAGAATTGAGAGGAGAAGAAAAGTTATAGTGCAAATTTGTATTCATAATACGTGACAAGTTGAAATGAAGTTGAGAGAGTGTGTAGTAGAGTGTTAAAAAAGAGGGTTTGTATATAGTCACCAGAGTGTAATTCATGAGCCAGAAAATTCATGAGGACACGTGAGACACAAGAGATCCTCTGATCAATGAGCATCGAGGAAAAAACGCAAGAGCAAATGCATTGACAATTGAAAACAATAAGATTTATGTGGTATTATCCATTTTAGTAGATTTTCTCTCTATAATACATATAAAAAAGGCTTTCAGCTACTAATAGACACTGATTTTTTTAGGGTTTCCAAGTGTCCAACCCTCAATTCATTCACCCTTGCCTTAAAGAGCTTCTCTTTTTTTTGTTTTGGATGACAGTGTCATACCAGAAAAAAATCTCTTAGGGCGTGTTGTTTGATCCAAGTGTATATATATATATAGAAATGATGTCTAAAGGTTTTTTATAATATAGACTTGACGTTGACCAATTGAATTGAAAATTGAAATGATCTAACCCTTTTCTCTGCTGTATAGAATTACTTATAGTATGTGTATACACGAGTGTAGCCACAAACTATAGACTTTTTTATTATGACTAATTACTTCATTACATCTGACATTATCAATTTCTAGTTCTTTTCTCTCTCTAATGCTATTAAATAAGGGTCATCATATATGACAATTCTCTTTATTATTAGGTTTTTTTTAGTTGTCTTGAAATATGTACATATGAGGATCTTTCTTGTGTATGAAATCTGATATTTCCTTCATGTCTTCTTAGAGTCTAAGAAAAGCAACTCAAAAATAATTTGGTCATCTACATTCTCTTCATCCTCTTTCACATCAGAGAATCATCTAGTGTAGAAATACATGTTTGCTATCCAATTTGGATTTAGTTTCCATGTCTTAACATTTAATACATAATGACACTTTTTTTTCTTTTTGCTATTCCTCCGTTTCTCTCTCTCTCTCTCGTCTTCATTTCATTTTTATATTACGAGCAAAATCCTGTTTGATTGGAAGATGCGTCTTGAAAAAAGATAGAAAGATAAATGCTGACTATATAACAAATATGTACTGAGGAAATGTCGCGCTCTCCATTTTTCTTTTGGAGACTTTTTTCTTCTATGTAGAGAGAGGAAAGATGAGTTGCTTTCTTCTTTAGTTATTACTGTATTATATTAAATACATGTAGCATATCGTAGTATATTATTGAGTTGAGAGCAGTAGTTCGTCTCTCTGTGTCTCTAATGACTTTTCCTATATATATATAAAGAAAAAGTGAGTTTCTTGAGATAGAAAGAAGGAAAAATATAGACTGTGATGTTGAGTTCTCAAAGTCTTGTTGCATTGGACAGGAGTAATTTTCATTAATTCCAAAGAAGGGGGAAAAGGTTGGACGAGTGGACTGTAAAAAAAGTAAGCAGCTCTCTTGACTCTATCTATACTTCTTCTTCAATATATATATATATATATATATATATATATTACGTAGTTTTCAAAGAAATAGCACAACATTATGCTACGCTAATATGAGCTAGTGTGTGTGTACATATGTATAAAATACTAAAGGACGACACGAAGAGTAGATGGAAAAAAGTAAGAGACGAAAGAGAGAGAGAGAGAAAAAAAAAGAGAAGGCAATATTTCTTGGCACGATCAATAATACCTCAGAGCCGCGTCCACTTTTTGTGTCCACACATAACTTTGAAAAACTCTCTCTCATCCACGTTGGAAATGTGATACTCGTATAATTGGGGCGAGTTATAAAGGGAAAACTTGCTTTTCTTTTCTTTTCTCTTCTCATATTCTCTCATTCTCGTCTTCCTTTTTGCCGTCTTATTTCTTCCGATTTGGCTGTCCACTTTTACTTTTAGTTGTATGATGTGGCAATGGTGGCTGATTTCTTACTGTTGTGTACATTTTGGTACTGTATATACATATATATATATATATATACATTGTAGTCAAAATGCTTGTGTCAAAACGAACCAAGCTAAGCTAGCAAATATATAGTAAAGCCAAAGAGACTCAAAACCACAGAGAGCAAGAGCAACTTTCTCATCTTAGAGTTGATGCACAAACTCGCCTCTCCATCCAAGATGAAGTCTTTTTTCTCTGACTCTTCATATATGACCTGCTTTGACAAAAAAAGTCATTACTTATTTTTATCTATATGAAAAATGCTGCCCCGTGAACATATATAATGTAATACAAGACAGAAGAGAAGAACGTCTTCTTCTTTTTCTCGTTGGCACCCAACATAACCTCCTCTTTTTTTCTCTCTCTCTCTTGTGGACTTTTGTCATTTACTCAACTTTTAGCCATATTTGTGTTTGCTTTCGCTTTCTTAAGACTCTATCTCTTTCCCACTAAGAGAACAAGTTGAATTTCTCCAATTATAACTGGGCGAGACAACCATTTTTTGACAATTGACAAATAATACCGAGTCCAATGCTAAGAGTATAGACTACACTTAGTTTTATATATCAAGATAAAAACAATATTTATAATGAGTCGACTTATATATGATTTAGCACATGTCACACTAAAAGTTGAATGCAATAAAGTTTTTTTCAACTTATTAAAGTAAGGATAATAATCGTTGCCAATATATACACGAGAGGAAATAAAATATTGAAATTGTATTCTGATGCTAGTGATATTAGTACATATATATTTTATATGTGTATCCTTTTTACATAGTATAACATTATTGAAATTCACATTGTTTCTAGAATCATCTTCTATAGTTCTTTGAAACATACAGAGAGTCAAATTAACTCTTCATTCTCAACACACAATGTTCATATATGCTACAGTATAAAATTTTACGTATTTTTCACTTATAAGTTTTATTAATATGAATCAGCTATAGTATATATAAGTTGTAGTTTGGAAGCAAGGAAGAGAGTCATAAAGGTAGAATGATTTTAATACTAGTCTAACACATGATATTTCATGACTACCATTATCCCAGCTTATTGTTATGAAAGTCAAACGCTATACGAGTTGAAGAGTTGAAGTAACAACAGAGTTTTAGTACAACTTTTAACAACGTGTAGGATGAGAATGGAAATGCAAACTAGGACAGGTCGATCTAGCTCGTAAAATATTTTACACAAACTATACATTAGAGAACAAGCCTATTAGTATAGAGAGAGAAACTATATACACAACTTTTTTTCTTATATATGTAATAGTATGAAAGTATAATAGTTCCAAAAAGTGAAAAGCGAGTCTACTATAGTTTGTATATATGCTATATGTTGTATACTATATATAGTATATACAATGTTTTGAATTGAGCTTTTGGGTTTGCACACATGAAATGTATAAAACTGCTACCATCATATTCACTCTTACAGACTAGTGAAGTAATGTTGGAAAAAGATATATAATTCATATACAATTTTTTTTCAAAATTAAAGTCTTACCAGGATTCCAGTAGTTCTCTGTTGTGCTTCATATCTATATATATATAAGAGAATGTATATGTTGAAAAACAACTGCTGTTAAGAGAGAAAAAAGAATATATATATATATATATATATTGAAGTCAGAAGTGAGTTAGTGTAGGCAATTCAAAGCACGGATCAATTTTTATGAAAGCGGATGTTAGCGAGAAAGAGGTGAAATCTAACTAGAGCGTTTTTATTCGACAATTCCGTAGAAATAGTTTGGTTATGATCTGCATCCACACACCGATCAAGAGTTTACATTTCTTCTCTAGGGACTCTCTATACTCTGTATATACAACTTTCACTCTCTTCTACATATATACTTTTCTCTGCAATAGTAGTTTGATCATAGTTACGACTTTTAACATTGATACTTTTATCAAACTATGTACTTTTGCATGTCGTAACGAGAACATCTATAAATTACTAAAGTTTTCTTGGAAAATTGTCTCGAGTGTGTGAATGTGCTGTATATAAGAAATATAGAAAGTGTCTCTATCTTAAAATACTTTATCAAAGATAGAAACACTCTCACCTACGCTCTCATAGTCAAATTATTTCTTTTGAAACCCAGATTCATTACCAAAGAAGCTTTTGATGTGGTACACTTTGGTTTTAGTTGACTTCCTATTATATATGTTATAAATATAAAAAATAATTTACAAATAGATTTATTTTCAAAGACTACGACATGAAAGGAGAAGAGGAACTTGGAGAATTTGAGTGTCACATGCACAAACAAGTAAAATAGTAAAAGTAACTATGAACTAGCATCGTCATCGTCCTCCTTATCCTATAAACAAGTATTATAACTTTACTAGAGTTGTAATAGTTTCAACTTCAGAGAGAGAGAGAGTCGAAAAGTCGAGTGTAAAACCTGAACTAGTATGCAAACCATGAGAGTGAGTTCTCCATCATAAAAACACAATTAGGAACTTTGTCTATAAATCCAACAACTCTTTGGTCATAATGTAATGTGCAAAAAGAGTGTGATTGTTAGAGAGAAGGAGAATGTATAGAGTAGTAAATTTTGTACTAGATGACTATATATATACCTATATACTTTTAGTTTGTCAACGTATAGAAAACTGATCATATAGTAATATATTAAAGGTATTATTTTAATTCCTTTCCTATTCTAAAACTTTGTTTTTCAAAGCTTTACTCTGCTAGAGGTTTTGCACAAAATGAGAACGATGACATAATAATAGTCCATATGAACTTTTAGCGTCCAAATTCTCTAATGTTAATAACATAGTAAAGACTCCCTTTGAAATTTTCTTCATATTTTCTAATTTTTATATATTTTATGACTTTCTTTCTCTCACATGTCAATGCTCTTCCAGAGTCATACGATGACATAGCACTATACAATAACATATCTAAATTCTCTCTTTATATGTATTACAACATTCTCTCTTCTGGTTCTGATTGCTGATTAGTGGCGATTGGATCCTAAAACCATTATGAAAACGAACGAACCCTCTTCTTACTTCTATATACTATGACAACAACAGAGCGAGCAAAAACTCACAAGTTTTCTCCCTAATTCTCTCTCCGACTCTCTAACCCTGGAAAACTTTCGAATTTCTACATTTTTCCTCAATTTATTACACTGTAGTGAGTCCAGTCTCTTGAGTTAGGAAGCGCACTACTATGGATACAATACATAATGTAAGCATTGCTGAGCATAGAGGTTTATAAAAGTCCAAAGCTGAAAGCTATATATTTTTTCTTCTTTCTCTCTTCTTCTCCCTTTGCAATCTACACATTTCATGACTAATACAAAAGTTGGAAATTTCCTTCGTATGCACATTCTCGTCTTTTCATAATGCTCAAAGAGTCGATGTGGAATTATAAGATAATGAGTTGAGAGTTTTTCCTTATCTACTATATGATGCACTTTTGTACATATATGTCATCAGTTGCTTAGATTTTTGTACTGAAATTCCTTCTTGTTGTCAACTCACATTAGTAACTATAGCTAAGACTCTCTTTCCAAATCTGTTAAATTCATTCATAGAAACACATTTTCTAATTGATGAACGTAATCTCTCTCTCTCTCTCTATATATATATGACGTAGAATCATATATACCAACATAGCTTAGCCCATGAAGCAAAAATTTTTTCTTTTGCTTTTTTAGGTGTGAGTGAAAGGAGGGGAATGAAAGAAAGTTAAAGTTGAGCCTTTAGCTTTGTGAATTGGTTCGCCGACAAAAAAAGAGAAGTGACTTTAGCACTATTCTACACAGTAATATTATTAGGTAGCCACCAACAAGGCAAGGAGTCTAACTTTGTCTTTTTTTCTCTTCATTCCTTTACTACTACACATTATTGCATTGCAGTTCAGTTGGTGGTAAGTACAGAGAGAAAAAGAAAGTATATATAGATATATATATGTAACTCTGTGAGTGAGCAGGGATTTTGCTGAAGAGAGACCTAACAACCTACATATAGAGAAAAGAGGCAAACCAATAGATAAAAGTAGTTACAAAACCTTAGTATAATAGTCTATGGTCAAAATCATCAGAGTTTTTTTCTTCTTCTTCTTTCTCCCTTTTCTTCTATCTTTTTTTAGTGAACACCACTTTGTCTCTCAACTCTCTGCTTTCTTTCAAGACAAGTTGGAAAGTGAATGAAAGGAGCAAAGTTGGAACTTTGGACTCGGAGCAAAAATTTCTTTTTCTTACTATAGATATAAACTTGCTCAACTCTCAACAACAGAGCTCTTGCTTGTATATATATATACTTGGAATCATCTCACATATAATTTTTTAATTATGCAATGCTACTTACATATTAGACTATTGTCGCTTGAATTTGTAACTTCACATATGATTCTCAATCGTAGTAGAGAAATATTTTAAGTTATGATGACTCATCCTAGAGTTGTTTTTGTCATCGAGAAACTTTATACTTTTAGTATAGCATGGCATACACACGATAGAAAGAAAAAGGGTCGTCTAAGCTAGGCGCACTAATTGTGCGTTTTCTCCTCATGAGAAAAGAAAAAAAAGATTCTCTCGCGTCCATGAAAAATATAAATAAGGGGAGACGAGAAAAGTGAGATGCATTCAAGGATGAAGAATGGAAATGAGTTGAGAGAGAGCAAAAGAATTGCGTGGGAGTAGTATTATATGTCCATCAAAGGGTTTTATTTTAGCGTTCCCCTTGTTGTTGTCTTTCGTCCAGTCCACTCATTTCAAAATGAATTGAAACGTATCGTTGTTGACTGTCTGTATCACCGCACATTAGAACTAGAAGGTATAGAAATATAAAAGTTTCCATATATTTTGGCTCCCAGCTAATTCTTCTTTAGACTTGCCAAGTTTTTCATTAAACCTACTTTTCTCAACTTGCTCACTTCTTGTTGCCAATAATGTGACAGGTTGTTTGAGCTTCAAATATTAATTAATAAAGGCGACCATTCTCTTATATAGCTCTCTCTCTCTATATATATATATATATATATCTATTTCAGCTTACGAAATTAAGTCCATATGCTTCAGACAGATGAGTCAGTGCTAAGTATATATGACGTCAGTAGCATCATTACATTGTCAACTTGGAGTATATAGGTTTTAAAATAGTGTCCACATTATATTGAAAATGTACTAAGAAATGCTAGCTAGTAATGTTATACATATAGTGCCCGTGATAAAAAGAAAAGAATACTCTGAACTTGTACGTATTACGATGTCAAAAGTGTGGGCTTTGATTGTGTGTTAGAGCAGCAAAGAAAATGACGAAGAGAGAGAGAACAAAAATATATGAAAAGCAGACCAACAACGCAACATCACACAACAGACAAGTCAAAGACAGAAATGCCCATCCAACAAAATCGATGACTTTCTGTTCCGTTCTGTGTATGCTGTGTAGTGCGTAATATCTCTTTTTTCTCCCGTTTCCTTCATCTATCTCTTCTTCTCTCTCTGTTGTCTCTTCAACTCATATAGAGAGACGCTCTCTTTCTCCTCTGGATATTTCCCTGTTGGATTAGTTATTACTTTTATCAATATTCGGCATTTCCTTTCTCTCTCTCTCTCTTTGGAACATTTGGAGCCATGAGACGACGACGAGAGTCTCTGTGTCTAAAAGTCCTCCAAGTTTCTATGTATCGTAGACTCGTCAAGTTTAATATTATAGTTTTGGACTCTGCTCGTCTTCTCTCACTCCAACAACACGGTATCTCTAGACCTTCAACAAAACATAGCATTCAATGAACTTTGTAGAGACAACAGAAATGAAATGAAGGTTTCTCTTTGCGTTTGCACTTTTCTAA
Source organism: Oncopodura yosiiana (assembly GCA_009869805.1). Classification (NCBI taxonomy): domain Eukaryota; kingdom Metazoa; phylum Arthropoda; class Collembola; order Entomobryomorpha; family Oncopoduridae; genus Oncopodura; species Oncopodura yosiiana. Next base: position 12,247 of record VCNE01003308.1, on the reverse strand, counting down.
GAGTATATATAGTTTGTAGTGATTTGGATGACGATTTCTCTCTATCTCTTGCACATTGCATGTTGTGTGTGTTTCTATATTTTTGATGCGTTGTTGTATTGAATTGTGTTGTTATGATGAGTGTGACGGACGGATAGAGAAAAAGCTCGTCATCATTGAGGGCATTGATATATATATATATATATAAAAGAGAGAGAGAGAGAGAAAGTAAGTCTCTAAAAGTTTCTTGAGTATAAAACATAGTAGATAGGCAGCAGTGGCTAGTCGTTTATATATTACATTGTATAAGGACTTATAGTATAGTCATCGTCATATCTATAAGAGAGCGATCTACAACTGAACTATTACTCTAAAGAGTCCATATCAAAATATCTTCCTTATCGATTTTCTTTCTCTCTCTTTTCCTTTTGCTTTCGACTCTGAATTCCCTCTGATGAACTCAATCTCCGCCTCCTAGCTTTTCTTCAAACTCTGCTTATTATTGACCGATTTCACATCAATTCAATGAGAAAGACCAGAATGAGAGAAGAGTCTTCTCTCAAGAAGTCCACTTAGTCTCAATTTACTAACTGAGAATAGCTTTGCTTGTGGTTGTATAACTTTATAGTTGAGTGTGTACAGTCAATTTCAATTTTTTTCACTACTCAATGTATTTGGTAGTTCAATTGGCTATAACCTTGTGAGCTGATGTCATGACTCGACATGTAAGTAAGTGCGATAGATGCACTCCAATCCACACGTTGCTTCGTAAATTACATTGAAGCTATTGTTGGAGGCATAAACACAACATCAACGCCAAAGATGCGAAAAATGGGCTGTACACACAACATTATATATAGTGGTGGCCTACTGTATATGTAGTTTGTTGGAATTAGTTGGAAGTTAAAGAGAGAGAGAAAGAGAAAGTCTTATGGGATCTTATTGTTTCAGTCCATTCATGTTCAGCACGATGAATTATTCCGCTTACTTTCTTCAAAGACCTTTTATTTGCTAGTGTAACTACAACAAGTCTGTAGAAGTGATGTTATGTTACTACTTAACAACAAGTACAAAAAAAGACAAGAAAAAACGAGACAGCGTACATATTGTTGGAATTTGTTGGTTTTTAAAAGAGAGAGAGAGAGAAAGACTCATAGCGGAAACTCTAAGCTCAAGCCACATTTCCTTTACAACACAACTTAATATGAGAAAAGAAAATGATTAAAATTTTTGTCATTCCTACAAGTTTTTCTAAACTATTTTTCATTTTTTTTCTCTTGTGTTGTTGGTGTGTACATTTTTATATGATATTCACATGACAATTTTCAAATATGATTTCCCTTTGCGTTGTTTTTTCTCTCTCTAAAGTTTGTTGCAGCTGAGAGACAAGTCACTTTTTTCTACTAACTCCATATGCAGATGTAACATACATTTTTTGTATTTCAAACTTGGAGAGTTTTGAGAGAAGAGAGCATATTACATTTTTCAAAATGTATGAGAGAGATACATAGTTGGCTATCATATCAAAATGTAAGAGAGAGAGAGAGATAAAAAATAGGAAAACTTTACACTATTTTTTTAGTTCCATCAATTCAACTTTGTTCCGCTCAACAAATTTTTGGAAAAAAAGTATTGCAAAGTTTTGAAATAAAAAAAACGAGTTGTCCTTTTTCGTCGGAGAGCCGTTGTGAGTGTTGAAAAAATTTGTCGAGTGGAAATAATATAAAAGATTTTTCTTGTTGAGAGAGCTAAAAGTTGTATGCTTTATTACAATATGAGTGACATAGTTTTCATCACAAGTTGTCGTCTTCTCTCTCTCTCTTTTCTTGTTTTTGTAATGATGATACATTTCCTTCCTACTTCCTTTACCTACCTTGGGTTTAAAACATTTCAAAATGATATGATATCTCTAAAAGATTGAAGCCTTTGAGTACAGCATTTTAACACTAAATCGAATCCTTGGTTTTTCTCAAGCACATCTGTCATTCAATCATTCAAAATGTTAAAATACTGCATAGCTTTCTAACTGACATGCCAGTCAGTTATATAAGCGAAGAGAGAAAGTTTTTTTAAAAGCTATAAAACTCTAAGAGTGAATGTATCTCAAAATATTATTAGGTGCAAAAGCTTTAGAATATCGACAAATGCTATTTTCTGTTTTTTTCTTGAGTCTATTCAATAGTTTCCATTGTGCCACTTTATATTTGAGAGAGTATATATTGTTAGTTCTCTCTAGCGCTCTCTCTTTGGCTCTTCTGACTACTTGAAAAGCTTGTTGAAGAGAAACTGTTCTTCACTTACAAGATAAAGCCAAAAGCAACTTTTCAAATAAATATTATATTAAATTGGAAAGGATGAAATTTATTGATTGTTCTCTCTCTCTCTCGTTGCGATTGAAATGATTATAGATTTAGTTTGAGTGGAGTGCTGCTAGAACAATATGTAGACATCGTTGTAAAGTAAAGGTAACGATTGCTACATTCTCTTACTTAGTATTAAACCAGAGTAGTTCAGCAATTCTGATCAATATTTTGATGAGGAGACGTTCAGCTTGGTTGACTCGAGTCTTTAATTGTGTTTATTGCTATAAAAATTATCAAAAAAACCAGATTCTGAAATATGAATCTAGATTTTTGCTAATTTTTTAAGTTATAGTCCCTATTAAATTCTCGAGTCAAGCAACCTGAGTCTCTCCTTGTTAGTACATCATATTACAACTTAGATTTAGAATAGATTTTCTGTACTACTCTGGCGATTACTATACATTGTATTTTTACATGTTTCGAGATAGAGAAATAAAAAAAAAGTTGTTTCTCTCTACAGTTTGACTCACTATTTACATAAAGATATATAGAAACACATGCAGGTGTAATCAAATATGGAATAATGGATGAACTCTATAATACACATTTGAAAAAGATAGAGTTGGAAAAAAGGTTCAAAAACAATAGTTTCTTGTCTCTACTTCTCCACTGTATGTGTTACCATAATGCTAAAGCTTTCAGCCCAAAAACCATCGCATCATCGATTCTTTTTTTTCTCTATTTTCGTCCCCACAATTTTAGATGAGACTCTCTCTCTCTCTATGTTGTCTCACCTCATGTCACCTCTTGTATTGTTTCCATTTGTAATTTTTTCATTGTACACAGTGTCTATTGTGTACACAAAAAACACCATCATAATATATGGATAGAAGTATAGCTCCAAAATGTGTTGTTGTGAAAAGTTTTATATACTTTTTTCTAGAACTTAATATTGTTGTGTTAGATTCTCTCTCTCTTGTTATAATTTATACATTTGTGTGTGTACATATACGTTTGCCCTGTACACACTTTATTGTATTTTTTTGTGAGTATACTTCATGCTAATTACCTTGATTGAGCCATATTCCACTCATTAGAATAAATGATGAGGTCTACTACAGCAACAACTCATTATGCAAGCATTTCCATTCCACTTCCAATTGTCACCTTGTGAAATGACATTAAATCTAAATATGAAAATGAATTCAATACTCTCATTTACGTTTAGATTGCTCTTTAGGAAGAACGGGTGCACATTAGAGTTTTCTATAATAACCACCTACAATGTAATTGTGAATAGATATTTTTTTTCTCCTTTCAAAAGAAAACCTCGATGAGTTTTTTTTCACAATTATGAATATAACTATGTAGTACTATACATATTGAGAGAATAGAGTCAATAGTTGATTTGCTTAAATTCCCTGCTTTTCTATAATAGCTTACACACACATGTGAATTAATTAAACTTTTTTCTCTATCGATATTCTCTCTTTATTTTACGTAAGCTTGAAGGGAAAGTTTTTTAACGTTATAACAAAGACTTATGAATGTAAACGTTTCTCTATGAAATAATACAATGCTATGGGTTTTTTCCCGAGGTGCAATTAAAATAGTTAATGTATATTTCACAGATAAGAAATTATATACATTGTACAGAATTGGATTTTGATGGTTATCTTCCTAAAGTGGTTGAGTTGAAGAGGCAATTAGAAAAGTGGAGAACTGTTAAAAAATTGATAAAGCAGAAAGGAGAGAAAAGTTTTCTATAATTTTGTCTCGTTTATATGTTATTGTATTTTTTCTCATAATAGAACCTTTGGTATATAAATACTTTAAAACTATTGCCTTCTTGAGTGTATCAATTGCTTTTTAACTTGACCAAGTTTCAATCTTACAACAGGGTGCTTTGTTGTTGACTATACTTAGGAGACTTTAGACTACTTATTCTAAAATGAGGTCCAAGTTTCTAAGCTTTTGATACATGAAAGAATCTAAAATTATTGACATTGGATTACACGAGTTATATATAAGTCATTGGTGTATAGTCAAAGGTCGTGTGCTTTACTTCAAAAATTCAACATTTAAAAATTAGGACTTTGAAACAGGATCAAATGATGTCCGTGTCATGACTCAAGACAAAACCTAGGTGCCTAATGTTACTTTTGTGAGCCGTGCTCTCAACTCTTGTCTTTTGTCAGACACGGACATTATGACTTTTTGTACAAAACATTTGCTAAGACTATAATATAGTATACAGTATGAATGAATGAAACTTTTAGATTATAAATGTACAGAATTTATAGTCCATACTTCTACTGCTAAATATACACAAGTTCATAAAATATTTAAGTATTGCTTCGTGTCACATGATTAAAAAGTAACTGTAAATAATTCCTAAGCAAAATATTACATAAGATTAATATATATAAGTGACCATAGATTGATCGGAGACGGAACCCAAAGAAAACAAAACAATAAGAGAGATTTTTTTTATGAGACTCAGCCTACACCAGATACACACAGATCATAGTGAAATGTAACAGCAAACATGACATTTCGGACAATTGAATAGTTCCTACTTATGTAATTTGCGTTACTTATTCTCTAAGGTAGAAGCAGTACAAACAAAATACTACTGTATATTGATTTCAACATTTTGAAAGAACTAGAGAAGCTATAGAAAGAATTTTAATTTTTTACTGACTCAATTAAACAATCACAAAAACCAACTCCCCTACCGGGAATCGAACCACGGATCTCTTGATTACATGTCAAGTGCTCTACCCTTGAGCTATAGTATCCTTGGTGTTTTGTGATTGGAGAAATATTTCTTATTTGAATCTACGATTCAAAGCAAACTAGAGAAGCTCTTACAATCATTGATGACTTTTAGTCTCAGACAAGGGCCTTAGTTGCGTATGTAAAATTGTGATGTGAGACTACATTCTACATTTTCTACAGAATATATAAAACTGATTCATGATGACTATAAGGGGCCACATTTGAAATTGCTTTTTAGACCCTTTAAACAAAAACTAAAATGGAAGAACAAATACAGAGACAGGAGACATCTAAGCAAATACATTGCCTCATAAAAAATACCTATATACCATCTCATGCAAAAAAGAAACAAATATTATTGACTCTTTTTCTCAGGTAACAATTGATATTATGCAAGTGACAGGACTATGTAAAGTATAGACCAAAACTGCATATATATATATATATATATATATATATATATGTTGTTACTATACTACATAACAACTTCCTAATATAAAAAAACAAGTACTGACATCTCATAATAATTTATTTATGACAAGAAAAAAACTCTTTTTCTTTGAACTTGTTCTCTCTCTCACAGAATCATATTTTTTCCTAATATTTGAAAATTATATATACAATTGTTAGTACAATATGTGTTATTATAGCCTTTTTGTACTTGTCTTGAGAAAAATTTTACAATATAGCAAGTAGCAGCATTTTACTCCATATATACAGAAACTAGGTTGTCTTACTGAAAGCTATGCATGTACAGAAAATTTATTAGAGACGCACATGCATTTCAGAAAGGAATGCGAATTAATTTTTACTCTCACACATAAGACGCTGGAAAAAATATCTTGTAGATGAACACACACACACTATGTCCTATGCAATTAGTTGTAGCTGAGGAATCTATGCTTATGAAATATATAGTATAATCTAAAATGTTTTGTGTTTGGTATTATATATATACTAGTCGTCTGAACCCGTTCGTAACGAACGGCTATTAAAGACGTAAAATTCTACAAATTTTCTGATTTCTGATAATATTTTCCCGAATTTTTCGAAATCAAAAAAATTTTTGTTGCCATGCCACTTTTCCCAGTATATATAAAGTGATGACGGACGAACAGAGAAATTCATGATTGTAAGTAATTGTATGGATAAAAATAAATACCAATTGTTTATATATGGTGCACTGAGCTAGGAATCTAACACGGCAAAATTGTTAGTGTTAATATTGTGAAGAGTTCATTGAGTACTTAAAGCTAACTAACTACTACTATCTTATAGTTATTATAAAAAAAACTTAATTGCGATCCGTTCCACTAAGAATTACAACAGAAAGTACAACAAAATAAGAAGGGAAAGGGAGCTAAAGAGAAATGTCTTATTGTATATACTAGAATGAGAGATATACTACTATACTATATACTTAATAATAATTAGCTCTAAAATGAATATTATTATGTGTATTGTATATATAATCTTATCATGTTGTTATAGGAAGCAGTTGGCTTCCATCATATTACATTTTTTAAAAAAAACTAATGTCATTCATATATGAGAAACTTTGTAAAGCATCTATATATATACAGTGTAGTTTATAAGAAGGAAAAATATGCACACTTAACTGTGGTTGACTAAAAATATATAAGTAGTAAAGTTTAAAAAAAATTGGACTGCTACATGAGAAAAAATGGTGACATATTGACATCACCATCACCTTGGAATTGTTTTGAGAGAAGAAAAATACAAATAGACTAAATAAATGACAACTGAGGTATATTATATATATATAATTATTAAATGAAACAAAAAACTACTTGATACAACTACAAAACGTTACTAGGTGATAAAAACGTTAACTTATTTCTAAGCTACATAACTAATATACTATTTGAACCACTAAAAAAACTCTTATACACTAAATACAAAACAGACTTGTACACATGCTGCTATACTGGAAAGTCAGTTCGTTATGCTAGGATTTACAAAAAAGTCGTTATTTTGTAAACTACTACAAATGTTTGTAATGTAAGTCTAAGATGAAAAATTTTTAGACTTTGTAGTCCGGTTCTCTATATGTTGAGGAACTAAACTATAAAAACTAACTTGCAAAAAAAGTATTCATAATTAAATTAATCTAAACCCTCTGATGGCCTCTAGGTATCTATATAAATATTACATACTACAAAACTATAGGAGAAAAAAAGAAGAAGAATTACACTACAAAAAAATTTATATAGATTCAGAGAAATGAGACGACACATGGTATATTAAAAAAAGCGACATTCAGCAAACGCACGCTAACTTGTATAATTGTTACTAATTCTAAGTCACTTAACGACAGTGCTATTTGTAAAAGGTTTATATACTAAACTTACCAACTATTTATATATACATAGCTATCTCTACTATATACTCTCTTATCCTTTGATTTTTCACTGAATCAGACTATAACATAAAATGCGTATTTGTTTAATATGTAAACTTACTATAGTATATGTACACACGTGTGAAAAGCAAATCCACGATAACAAAAAACTGACTATAATATTGAAATATACAATTGTAATCCGCATACTTTACGCTTGGTGAGAAGAGAACTACTACAAAAAAATGAGCACACTAATGATAAAAAAATGTACATATAAGAGTAAAAAAGTAGACATGAAAAAAGTGAATGACAAAATTATTGATTTTTCACAAAAAAACAGAAAACAACTCACTGAGTAGCCTTTTTTGTATCTGATGATGAGGGCTACAGCGTCGACCACAAGTCTTTATATTACAATGTTGAGCCGGTACAAAACGGTGTTAAGTGCCACGGCTTGTTGGTCAACTCTGAGATGCCTTCTTTCTCCTTGCTGACTTAAAAAAAACTACAAAAACTTACAACAAATTTTTTCAAAACAATCTTTGTCGTCTGTGTCGAGCCGTCAAGAAACAAAAAAATGAAACTGTTTTACATTTTAAATTATTGCATAAAATATATAGTAGTGTTTTTAAAACAAAAAAGTTTTTAGCCATTGTAACTTACAAGCCGTTGAACACGTTATTAAGATTATGATTACTTCAACAAAACCGTCATGAGGGTTTATTGTTATCTCAATAGTAACCATAGAAGCATTATTATTATTATTACTAACTGCATTGTGCTATAAATATATATATAAATATATATGATATACAACATTATTATCGTATTATACTATATTATATTACGTAACCTACTGAAATTGAGCGAGAGAAAGGTCTGCGTAGAAAGTCATATTTTATTGCTAGCGTTGAAAAAGGTGACTTACAATCAGGCTAAAGAAACGGAGTTGTGTATATGCATCAGTCTCTATATATCAGGCTCTATATTGATCTATATATCTTCTTACCTATGCAAATTAGCTAAGGAACATATAGAGCTATATAGCGGTTAGATATGTATAGTGACCGTCGCCTATACAAAACTTTATTTCTTAGCCTGATTACGATTACAAGTAAAAATTATAATAGTACAACAAAACGGTATAAAAACATAAACACTAGGTACACATCATCTCACGTCAGAACACGCATTGTAGAATTTTCACTTGTGATTTTGAACTATGAATGAATGAGAGAAAGTAAAGATACTTTACTCTTTCTGTGGCTCAAAATCACATTATCACTACACATTCCACAAACAATAAACACACAACTTAAACTACAAGCATACACAAAACAAAAACAAGCACAAACATTATACATAAAAATATATATCAAAATCAAGAAGTAACTAAACGAGAAAGTGTATTTAAAAGATATTATGGAATTGATGACAATTGACAATGAGCAAAAGAAAAAAGTATTTGATGTTCCTATTATACTGTAGAAAAGAAAAGAAAAAAATCAATGCATGACATTATATTAATCTCCTAGTATCGAAGATATATAATTGAAAACTACTCTAAAGTTGATTGAAACTACCAAGTATTTCTTAATTATGTTTTAATGTAGAGTAATAAAATAATATATAATACTACTACTACTATACTACGTGAATTATATGGAATTGTTGCTATGAATGTTTGATGTAATTCATTATTTTACATTGTATTATATAACTATAACTTGTATCTAATTGTATGGTAAAAATTTTTTTTAATTAAGTCAACATACTAATTATGTATACAAAACTCTAGTTTTTTTTCTAATTAAGCTCTCTTCTACTGATGTTAATTTAGTTTTAAAAATATATTGGCGCATTCCTAATATAATTATAACATTCCACTTATATTACTATAAGTATATAGTTTGTAAAACAACGAGATATATATGTTTAATATTTTTTTCTTAGTCAAACATATTTAATTGTAGATAAATATAAATGTATACTTGATTACTAATTACAACTATGTCATTTCATTCCAGTCATTTTACATAATTATAAACCCGTATATTTTTGCTTTAACTTTATAGTCTCTTATTTTCGTTTATATGTAATTATACATGAAATTTTGTTTTCTACAGCTAAGTTGAAGACTCTCTCTTAGCATGTACAAGTATGATAACTATATGTATACATGATTATTACTTAATTAATTTCAAAGAATAATACTATTGCGCTGTTAGTTGTGTGTCGTCATTTAAGTTATATATATATTATTAGTTGTATAGTAGTGTAGAGAGAGAAAAAACCCTCATTAATTACAAAGACTATAAACCACATATATATTATATGTATGTCTGTATACACATTCTTCCACGTTATAATTCCTCTCTCTACAGAAATACTTCTGCTAGATTTATTATATGCCCTATACTGGCAAGTAAAAGAAAGCAACTCTCTATATGTTACACATATTACTTTTTAAAAGGAAAAAATTCAGTCTCGTAGTTCTGTGTAGTAGTTTCAACATGTAAACTATAACCATTATACTAATTATAAATATATTAAATGTATATGTATACATATATATGGGCATTTTATAGTTGAGTAGAATATATATTGTAGTAGAGAAGCTAGGAAGAAATTGATGAATTAATTTTTGTGTTTTAATATGTACATTATTATTATTATATGCTATATATACCAATTGAGTTTATATGCCTCTGCCACCACGCCACAGTAAATATATTATTAAAAAAATACACATAAATGAAGAAACTTGTAATACACACATTCACACTTAAAAAAACTACTACTACTACTATATACTAAACTTAACTATAACTTATAAAAAATTAGTATGCTATTATTATACTATACTGAGAATTGTGTACGGTACGTGTAATGGTGTCGAAGGTAAAAGAAAAAAAAAGTTGATTACAATGTGCAGCGAGCAAATATAGTATTTTGTATACCAGGATAGTACTAAAATATAAATATTAAATACATTGTCCCTTTGAACAAGAAGAAGAAAAAAAGAGTTATTACTAAGCTACATACAAATGGGCCAACAACACAACACACAAGACAAACAGGAGAGAGACGATACGTCGTAATATTATTATATTGTAACTGTAATATTATATTTGGTCCATCCTGGCTCTTTTGCCACAAAATAATATTTCCACAAAAAAAATACAAGAAAACCTTCCTTTGCTATAAGAAAAAAGTCCTCCAGTGTCCCTCTTCTCGCTATTTGTACCAATAAATCATCATGTGGTCAGTCAAGTCAAAGTCAAGTCAGTATTTCCTTGCAATCTGATTTCTTTCTTTCTGGCATGGCATTTGCACATTGTATATACTTTTTCATCTAAAGCATCTTTCATGATTCATGGCGATATATATCATATATATATATATATATATATATATAGATATACTTTGTCACTAAAAATCTTGTACAAAAGTTTTTCATATAAGAAGAGAGTAACTACACCTAACTATATATTTATTTGTTGGAAAAGAAGAGGAGAGAAGGACGATATATAGATAGATTGAGAAAAATGTAATTTCATTTGAAAGAGTGAGCATAAAAACAATATAATGGCTCCACATAAAGTGATTCTCAACATTTCTCCGTCATCTGGATTGGTAGTTAATATAAAATTCTATGTAGTAGACATGTACTATACATCGTTTTTTGAGTGGATGACAAGACAGTTCACAAAAAGTCATTTGTTCATACTAGAAAAANCAACATTTCTCCGTCATCTGGATTGGTAGTTAATATAAAATTCTATGTAGTAGACATGTACTATACATCGTTTTTTGAGTGGATGACAAGACAGTTCACAAAAAGTCATTTGTTCATACTAGAAAAACAAATTTCTCGCTTCTTATATTAAATTACTTACTACGACACTTTGTTTGAGAAACTTTCTCATTTTGTTTCTTGGAAGTTTTGAAATCAATCATTTAAAATATATACACACACACACAATCAAGAAATAAGCATGTAGCAACATTTACTATTATAAAGTATATATATATATATATGTATAGGACAACTTTAATGGTTTGAAATCGCAATTTTATTATTCATGCATACTACATACATCCTTATATGTGCATATAAATTGAAGAAGCAGCAGTATGGATTCCCAATTAAGACAAACTTTCATTTTGATGGAGATAAGACAATAAGAAATAAGTACTATGAGTGACTCAGCCTTGATGATATTCTATAAAACAATATGAGCGACGACAACACACACAGGAGAAAGAACTGACGGTAAGTTTGCAATATATTCTTCTTTTATTTAATACTAGTGGCTTGTGTGCTCAACTAGTACGTAACAGTAGTGCATAATAATTTAACAACACATAATTGCTTCATGCATGTCACAAAAATTCAGAAAGTTTTAAAATGCATTCGAAAATTACATGAAAAAAAATTCTTTTTTTACAGTGAACGAGGTTATTGCGCATACAGACAGATTTTACGTCGATATTAATGAACTGATTGTACTTTTTATTTATTAAAGAACAATGTGGTGCTTCTCTCTACTTTTTCTCTTCCCTTTCATTTGATCATCACAAAACAGCAATTTCTTGCACCATTCAATATCAATATTACTTTTTTGCAACTCTATGTATGTATGTATATGACAAGACGCGTGAAGTAAGGGAAAAAGTTGATAGCCTAATATTGTAGCATGGCTTGTCTTTTTTTTGAAAATAACTTTCCAAGAATCCAATGAGCTTCTACAGAATGTTTTCACAAGAGAATGTCTCATATACTCTCTTCTCTCTCTCACACACACGGATACACAAA
>VCNE01003303.1:0-12221 GCA_009869805.1 Oncopodura yosiiana | reverse complement strand
ACACTATGTATAATACTGTTCTCTTTTGTAAATATGCAATAGGTTTTTTTATGTTTGTTTGACTATATATTTGAAAGTTTATTTAAATAAACTTTTATATATATAATGTGTAAAGTAAGAAAAATGTGAAAGTCATTGTAGTTGGCACAAAATATACATAGTATATATACTATATACACACAAGAGAAATAAAAAGAATGATGAGTTTTTATGCAAACAATACATAGAAAAAATTATGTGTAAAATTATTAACACCTATTATTAACTTTAACACCATGCAGCAGTAGGAGCTTATCTTGATTATTAGTATTGCAAAGCAAACATTAAATAAGCATAATATAATCGTATATATATACTATTTACTATATATATAGTGATGTGGAGTGTGCTAGGAGCTAAAAGGCAATAAGTTCATCAGTCATTACAACTGGAAGAATCTTTGTTGACTCAAGAGCAGAGTTTGTTTTTATTAAAGGTTCTGTTGGTGAGCCCCTAGCAAATGAAGGCAAACATTTTGGCACAAGAAAAATATGCAATTTCACTCTACTACAGACAGTTCTCTCTCTCTCTATACATACATATGTACATATCAATATCAAGATTTTCATTATGTGTGTGCGTCTTTGGGTGAAAGATAGAAATTCTGTCCAGAGTGGTAGCATTGTATATTTTGATATGAGAACAAGACTCTTTTGCCATAAATACACAAGATAATAAAGAAAATCTCTCTCTTTCTATCTCCAGTAGTACATCTCTTATATATAATATATATTGTCTTATATATCTCATCTCTCAAAGGATGAAGGCAAAGTGCAAGGTGTAATTATTTGTTTGACTTTCCTTCTAATAGCTTCTTAGACAGGACTCTTATCAGAGTAATTTTCCAACCTAATACCTTCTTTTCACTGTGTAGAACTGAGCCTCGAGTTATTTGAAATTTATTTTGAATGGTAAAGGTAATCGTGAATTGAGACGAAGAGTCTGTTGTCTTTCAAAACAAACCAATTTCGATTATTCTATCTCATCACTTTCACCATTTGTGTTAGCATTGCTCACATATATATATATGTACTTCTACATTATATTACATACTTGAGGCTATATAGGCTTTTTGTGCCGACCACGCAAAATCTATAGACTTTATTTCTCTATAGCTAAGCTATATAGGTATATTAAATTATACAGACTAAATGGACATCTGAGAATTCTCCCAATATTATTTTTTTAAACTTAGCTTTGTGATGAGTAATAATTTGCCATACTTAAATTTGTACAAATGACAAAAGTGCAAGTTGTCTCTCATAGAAAAAAACAAAGATGTTCATTATACTATGTGGTTTTAGCATTGCAGAAAAATTGTCGACACGTACAAAATACCGGATATGAGTGTTTTAAACCTTGTGCACTATAACTATATCTATTTACTAGGAAGAAATATCTAAAAGAAGATGTAAACTTTTTTCACGCCCTCAGAGTACTTTGTTGTTACGTGTTGTAAACATAGATCATTTCTCTCTCTCTCTCTCAACTCTATTGCTATTATTAGTCACCTTATACTCTCTACGCTTATGAAAAGTTTACGAGGTGTCTGCATTTTCTTCTCTCTGTGACGTTCTCCTGCTTCATTTTCCTTTTTCAACTTTTAACTACTCTCTTTTCTGTCTGAATTTTTGGACTTGTCCTTCTTGAGAAGACAAGAAGAGAATATGGTTTAGTGCACAAGATTCAATATGTATGTATATGTCTTTTTGCATTTCTGCCAAAATAAGACGTAAATTTGTAAGTGCAAGAAGCAAACTCTAGATCAATGAAATATAGGGGCAATGTGTGTAGTGTCACATAAACTATACGCCATCATGCCATGCAAGCTAATCAAAACAAACAGCTCTCAACTATTCTTACAATTCCTTTTTAAAAACTCTATTATTCAATTTTGTCCACAATGTGAAAAATATACAACACACTTTTAATAGACTGAAGTGGCTATAGTCCAACTTACTATGGACATATAACAAAGCAATGTGGTGGTTGGTGAAAAGACGGATTTTCTCCTTGTTAGCTTCCTTTTTTCATGGCTAATGCAACGTACAAATTGTGAGCATTCAGTTAGCTGCTACTTGTATTATTGGCTTGGTTTGGATGACATTACACTATTATATGAGTATAAGGATTTTAAGTTTGGGTCTTTAGAAATAAATTTGGCGTGAATGGTTTCAACAAAGGCCACCCATGGCTTTATACTCTTGTGAGAGAGTTACATATATATATATATAGTTAGAGAAAACCACTTTGGTTATATGGAATTTTTGAGAGTTGAAAAAAGGGACTTTGTGTTCAACCATAAACTCTCATCTTCAACTAAACTAAAAGTTCCTACAAAGCTGTCACAGTTTTGAAAACTTTCAAATCTCACCATTTGGGGCTTAAAATCGTCAACTTCTACTTATACTTGTACTTAGCCTTTGGCCTACCAACAGTATGTCTTATATCTATGTGCAGCTACTGTCTTTATACCACTATAATAACTGTTGACCCTCATCCTATTCTTTTGAAGAAATCAAAAGAAGTAGAGAGTCTCTTACATATTACATCACAAACTGTGTGTGATTCACGGTCAAAAACAAGAGCAACAACGGTAATTTTTTTCACGTTCCAGTTACGACATTTAAAAACAAAAAAGAAAAGATATTTAATTTAGTCAGGGTAAGCAATCAAGCATGTAGCATTCTTTCCATAAACTAGAAGAAGAATGTTTCTGCAAAGAAAAATTCACAACCAAAAAAGACGAAGAGTTTCTCAAAGTAGTAGTATGTAGAGTGAGACGCTTACATAATATTACACGCTCGAGCCAAAATGCCAAGTAAACTTTTGTTGGCGATGAAATGAAAAATGAGTATTGGAAGGTTTAGTTCGTATAAAATGTCTAAGCATTTCAACTTTAGTAAAATGAAGAGGACAGCTGTTCACATCATGATATGCTACAACATAAGATGTAAGAAACAGTTTTAAGTCTCATGTCTTCTCTTACTACAAATAAGAATAAATCGACTTTGTTGGAAGAGCCATTTACCATTTGAAATGACTTCACTGTATAGATGCTATACAAGAAGAAATAGCATGGTGTGGTCTCTCTCTTAAAACTCTTTATGTCAAACATGATTTCGATAAAGAGTTCACATCTCAACATTTTCAACTGGGAGGTTTTCTTCCATCTTTTCTAAATCAATTCAGCAAGCCTTATGAAGAAAAAGGTACAAACAAGAGAGAGAGAGACGACAGATCAGAGAGAGAGAGAGAATCATACAGAAAAGAGTAATAATATAAAAGCCGCTTTTTGTTTCTTATTACCAGTTCTTTATTGTAGAGAGATACAACTACTGTATATAAGTCTCTTTTTGTTCTCTTATTGTATAATATGTTGAAAAAGGCTCATCTTGTGCATTTATTTTAAGCTCATGTCTGTGTGTCCAGCAAACTTTTTTTGATATTGTTCCTCTACTCTACTCTTTTCTATTTGTGAAGACAGAGAGAAAAGGATTATTAGTATGAGAATACAATAGAAGTATTTATTATCGTATCCGCCTCAACTCAAGTCGTGCTTGAGGTATCATCATCACACAGAAGAAAATAAATGTCATATATTCTGTTAAAACATTTTGTAAAGTGTGTTGTAGTACAAGATAGTAAAAAAAGCTTGTCGCACTTGTCATTACAGTTTTACAAACACACACAAATATATGTATTCACTAAACGCGTGACAGTCATAATAATTGTGTAGAGTGAGAGAAGATTTACAAAAATAAGTATGAAAATTCTCTATCTTACTCTTCTCTGTAACGCAAATTTAGATGACGTCTATGAAATGATCCAACTGTCTTTACTTACTACTACTAGTAGTAGAGTATAATATTGCAGTTTAAGTTTAAAAGTTAAGACTACTTTAGACAGAGAGAGGAGATAGTTTGGGATTAGCGTAAATGGTTTGCTGGCAATAATCATTCATGCACATGTTTGCTACTCTGGAAAAAGTTAGGTGACAAATTGACGAGAATACTCAAGGGATCTTATGGCCAAGTTAGAGTTACAAGGGTGAAAAACTAGTTCATTTTTCACATTTGAGCTTTCAGCATCTTTCAGTTCAACTTCAAGTTCATTTCATATTTTCTTCCTCTTCTCAATATACATAAGACAACTCTATGTAGTTTAAGTCAGTTTAGTTGGTAGTTAGGAATAGCTGATGTGTGGTGTAAAATATAAAATTCAAGAGTTTCAAATCCCTTCTTTGCCGTTTGCTTGACATTTTGAGTAGCTTTATAGCGTATTAGTGAGAAAATTGTGGGCATAAAGAGTATTTGAGACCTTACTACTATAATAAGACAGTGAAACTACTTTGACACTAATATGAACTATATAACATAATATAGTATATCTAATTTTTTGAAATTTCATTTTATTTTGCATCGACTCTTTAGCTTCATTTCAGGTTTACAGTTTTTTTTACGTAGACATCATATCTGTAGTAATTACAATAGGTACTATATAATAAAAGAGCAAGTTATCAAATCATCAGTGTCAAGCTTGATTCTTTTATTGGGACTGGCATTTTCATCATCAGATCCACTTGATTTTTTCTTCATCTCAACTATTTTAGCAATTAATTTTAAACTTGGTTCAGGTTCGTTAGTCATAAACTCACGCATTAGTTCCGATTCTTCAAGATCGCTTGTGCTAATAAAATCATACAAATTATTTTAATATTTCAAATAGAAAATATGTCATAGTATAGTATTATATGTACCTACCTCATGACAATTTCCACAGCTTTTGTCTCCAACTCTGTATTTTTACTCTCTCCAGCATAAAGAAAAAGTGCTAGTCCATATTCTAATGAGTACATGAGATTATCACGTTGAATTATTACGTTCCTGTGCCAAATCTTGAACACTTTCTATATTATACTTCTCTCCAAATTTTAGCAAATCAAAAGCAATGCTAGGATAATCCATAATTACGTCTTTATCACCACAGTATAATATTCTCATCATGATTTGAAGACCAAGTGGACTTAAATCATCAGTAAAATCCAATTCTTCTGTTTCAGTAGTATCCAAATATTCATCAAGTATAGTACTGTTTGCTGCATTTTAAAAACCTCCATTAGAAGCATTATTATATATACTGATGACAAAATTAAGTTAATTATAACAACCTATTAAGATAGACTTGTGTCCTCGACATGAAAGTTCTTCAGATTTTAAAACCACATCACTAAGAATTTCTTTTTCCAATAGTTTAGAATTTGCTCGTGGTAATGCATCTTTGTATTTGTGAGGCTTAATTTTTCCTATGACTTCTACTGTACCATTTTTGACATATGGACCAGAATTACAAAACTGACTAAAATCAAAAGAGCATCCTATAACCAAATTACATTGTGAAAACCATGTAATACTGTAACCTAGTGCAAAACAAAGTAAGTTATAGTTATTTTCTATATGTAATACTGCATTTTACTTTTAGTGAACTAAATTACATTGCACCAGATTGCCCACGCCTTCTTCTTGAGAAACTATTGTTAATTCTAGATCCAATCTTTTAGACCAATTCTCAGACATGTTTCCATTTCCAACTATAAATTAGAGTATAAATGTATAAAAAGTTTATAAAGCTATTTCAAATTAATATAGCACTTACAAATGCTTATGAGAACTTCCTTTTTTTCTTTGTCTTTTTCATCTTGTTCAACTAATTTTGCAAGTGACCATTCAATACCATGAAATGTGGATTTTGGCGAATGAACGAATTCACCATTTGTATCTTGAAAAATGTTGTTAAATTTGAATCTAATGATGTCTTCAGTTTGGTTACTCATCTTTCTAAATGAATTTCCCATATATGTATTATAGTATTATGATTGATTTTGCACCAGCAAAATATATACTCAAAAGTTTCTCTAAAGATTACAAAAAGTACCCACTACTATCATCTACTTCTCTTCCCTTGTTATTTATGCTGCAATATGGCAGTATATGCAATTACATGGAAACTACTAATTTCAATGAAAGTACTCATTTATTTCGTAATGAACAATTTATTAGAAGAATTCTTTATAATGGAATTTAAATTAAATAAATGTCTGGAATGAGAAAATGACTTTTAAAATTGGAATTTGTATTATTTAATGCATATGTGAAAATGTTAGTAATAAAAAAATTGTCACAACAGAAAAGTATATGAGAAGGGTGAACTAAAACTCTACATATGAATGAATGTTTTGAATAGTAAATAACAGTCACACTACTATAACTTGTCCAAACATCTTAAATTGCAAGTCAAACATCATGCCTGTAAGAAAAAACAACGACAGAAACAATCTACAAAAATCATCATTCAAATGAACTTGTCACTTTTTTAGACATCATGCTTTTTGTCACAAAGACAGAATATTATTTATTAATACTCTTAAATAAAATAATATTATTAGTTCAGACTTCATGTTTAATAAAAATTAAATATCTCTCTTTCTTATTTAACCTCATTAGCCACCAGTACATTGTACAGAACTCTATTTGTATCTTTACTAGTCACACTTCTTGGTAATCTGAGCTCTGTTTATAATGTTGCAATTTTTTCATCTTTCATTTCTACGACATATCGATAAGTATGTGTGAGCCAGTTGTGTCAAACTCAATTTTTTTAAAGGAAGTTGCAACAAGAGTTGAGTAGTAGTAAGGAATATGTATAGAGAAAAGCATTTCGATCGTCAACCCTTTTCTTTCTTGAATGCTATTTATCTCTGTCGACCGTTTTTGTCATGAAAGAGTTTTTTGTCTACCTGTATGATGACATGTGTTGCTTACCAGAAGCAAATTTGTATCTTGTGTGTAAGAAAGAAGTTTTCTAATGTTGAATGAATGTCATGTACATATATGCTGAGCTTCTGAAGAGATGACGATGAGTTAGAGCTGTCCAAGTCCATCTCAGTTTCTTTTAAAAAAAGTCTCAAGCTGCTACTCTGTTCATCATCATCATTACCGTTTTACTACAGAAAACTCTGAGTAAGAAATAGTATCCCATTTCTTCAACACCTTCTCCTCACTCACAGTAATGTGTAGCTTATTACTAAATGCAAACTAAGATAAGATGAGAAGAGAAGAACTTCATTTTTTTTGCAAGCAAGTAAGAAATCATTAGAGAGTGTGACATCCTATGGCATAATGGTTAACAGAATACTCATTTAAGCTAAAGTTCAATTTGAAACCAATACGTCGAACTTGTATGAAACAAATGTGGTGATGATAATTAAAAAGAAATGACTGTCATAAAGAATAAAGTTGAACGTTAATAGAGCAAATTGTATATTATTGGATATACCGATGATTTTTTTTATTTTAGAAACATGTATAGATATAATAAAAGTTGTAAATTATGACTACATTTCAATTTATTTTATAAATTACGGATGGTGCTAAAGAAATATATGAATTAGAGAAGAAAATTTGGTTTCCTTTTTCGATGAAATATACTAATAAAGGCGTAATAGAGAAAAAGCGACCAACATGTTTTGTGTTAACCCTACTCATCGTCAGTTTTACTGCCCAACTCCTTATTCTGTCATCAATAGTCTGGATATGAGAGAAAAGTACATCACATAATATTTTCAAATGACATGAGTAAAAGTTAAAACTACTCTTGTCAACAAGTAATAAAAGCCGTCGGACTATTTCATATCCTTCATCACAGACAAGTTCTTTAGAATTTTCCATGAAATGCAAATTTAATTTATATATTTATGCAACTTTGCTTTTCTGGACTTTACTCTCTTATGGTTCACCAAACTATTTTCTAATCCAGAACATGCAGGCAGATGGAATAAAGAGAGAGATAGAATGCATTTTCAAAAAGGATTTATTTTGTTATTTTTGAGGGGTCGAAAGCTAAGCTCTCTCTCTCTCTCTTTGGAACTATAATATGAAGTTTGTAAGTGCAAAAGTGAATGATAGATATGTACATTCACTCTATAACGTTTAAAGTGTAAAATTCTCAGCTCAAATTGATACATTTACAATAATATAACTATGCACACACATTTGTTTGGTAATTTGTTAGCAATTCAATTGGTTGAAAGAATTTGAGATAAACTTCATTTATACTCAAAGTGTCAATTCTTGTTTAGAAATAGAAGAAGTGCAATGTCAGAGATTTACAAGTTAGAAACGATAACGAGCAATTCCAAAATAGAATAGAAGTATTAGTGTAGAGTTGAGAGAAAGAGTAAGTATAGAGAGCTTCAGTATGTGTACAGCATGACGATGATATAATCCTTGATGTAACCCATCTGTTATTGCTTCATTTCCCTCTACAAGAGAGAGATATTTTCCACTTTTCAAGTTTAGAATATTTTAACACACACACAACTTTGGCTACATTGTGCATTTTTCTTCTTTTCTTTTGTTCTTTATTTCAATGACTCAATTCAGAGCTTTTCTTCATGCTCTTCTTTCTCTCAATCTCACAATTTTATTGTACCACTAATGGACATCAAGTATGCAAATAAAAATCATTATTCTACTCATTCATTTGTCACTTTTATCTTTTCAGTACAAGATGCACGATGGCAAATAAAACGTTAAAATTCCATTCATAAGCTAGTTCAAGACTTTAAAAGTCAATTTGTGGCAAAGTGGCTTAAAATTTTTGGTACAAAAATTACTACGTATGTATTTATTCATCTCTTCATAAATTCCATTGTGTTGTATGTATGTATATATGTTACGACATAAATGGTCCTAAATTCTCTCTCTCTCTCTTTCTGGAAGCCATTGCATCCGGCGAGAATCTCTCTCTCCCTTATATAGAGTAACCTATAAAAATTTTACCCTCTGTCTCTCTTTGAGAGTTTGCAATATGGATTTGTCTCTAAAATCCCGGGATGAATCGGAAGTCAGAAGCCACATAGTGATGATGTTGTTTAAGCTAAACTAATGTGTAGAGAGTTTCTTTCTCCCTTTAGTAGTTAGTTAAAATGGAATGAACCGTGTAATCTGCCATCATGTTTGTAGAATGTTTATATCATTATTTCTTACACGTATGATTTTGTCTCTAAAATCCCGGGATGAATCGGAAGTCAGAAGCCACATAGTGATGATGTTGTTAAAGCTAAACTAATGTGTAGAGAGTTTCTTTCTCCCTTTAGTAGTTAGTTAAAATGGAATGAACCGTGTAATCTGCCATCATGTTTGTAGAATGTTTATATCATTATTTCTTACACGTTTGACAGAACATGCAAACATCAATTAAATTCTTGTATCATCATATCTATCTCTACTATATATGAATAAAAAAGAATATAAACAGTCTTTATTGTTTTTAACTCAACGTGACACAAAAGCTAAAAGGTCAAAAAATGTCTCCACTAATTTCTTTTAACATCCGGCTCGTGTCTTTGTAATTATGGCACTTCCTTTTACAGTGTGTAAAACTAAGCGTATTAGTCATCAAAACAGATTTGGTTTCATACTGTGTGAAATGAGCCACAGCGTCCTTTTTTCTGCTTCTTGACTTGACCAGTAGCTCAAGAAAACTAAGAAGATGTACGTATGAATGAATTTTCACATTTTACACAAAAGGGAAAGAAAATACTCTGTACTTGTCATTCTTATGTACTCAAATCACTCATTCATGAAATATCTACCAAGAAGCTTATAGAGAAGAAACTTTTATTTCTTGTTGTACATTTGAAACTGACATTGTGATCCTGGAATTTTTCACTTGACTCTCAAGTGTTTGAAGGAAAGAGAG
Source organism: Oncopodura yosiiana (assembly GCA_009869805.1). Classification (NCBI taxonomy): domain Eukaryota; kingdom Metazoa; phylum Arthropoda; class Collembola; order Entomobryomorpha; family Oncopoduridae; genus Oncopodura; species Oncopodura yosiiana. Next base: position 2,420 of record VCNE01003303.1, on the reverse strand, counting down.
AAAGGAAGTAGTCACAAAGTCTACCAAGGCAAAAAGGGTACCATTGCCACCAACATGAGTACTTTTTCAAGTATGATATATGTGAACAAGGATTTTGTTGTTGTTTTGCTGGGTAGGGCACCTGTTTCTCTTCTTCTTCTTGTGAGACAAGTTTCTCAATATTGGGTACTTGTAAAATCCACATGTCCACTTCTTCTTCTAGAAAAAAGCCCAACCTCATTTTTTTCTGATTCATACGATGAGTAACAAGAAGAGTATAAAGTATACTGACTACAAAAGATAAAAAAAGTGATGACTATATATTCAATAGCTAGAATATAAAAAACTGACAACAATATCATGCAGTCTCTTGCATTGCATATATGAAATCATCATCATTGGTTCGAAAAAGATTTCTTATGATCTTATGAATGAATAAGACTCTCAACGTTCAAGTGTCAGACAACTACAAGTGCACTGCTAATAAATGTGAGATATGTAAATATGTATGACTTTACACTCTTGGTTTATAATATTTTGTATCAGATTAAACAAGAACTAGAGTTACCGGAAGAGTTAGAGAGTAAAAAAGTTGTCTTTTTATTTACTTTTATGAAATTAAATGATGAAAATATTTCAACAGAAACTAATGTCACATTTCAGTAATATGAATGTGTGTGCGGTTTCTTTTGACAGAAATTCTTGTGATAATCTAATTCTTCCTTTCTAGCTCTATTTTAACCTTCCAACACCAAAGTCTCAAAAACTCTTAATGGATGAGAAGCCTATTTTAGAGATTTGTTCAAGAGTTCTTATATTCATCAAAATTTCATATACACATATGTATATGTGAGCTGTTGTGTGTGAAGTGGCATTTTCTTTCTGGAATTTCGCTTCAAGTTTCTTTTTACTATACACTACACTGCCAACACATAAAACTACTTATGAAAGAATATGAGAAACTTCAATACTCATAATGAACCATCATGAGTCAGCTACTATGGTGTGACATTCATCACAAGAACTTTGTTGGTGTACTTTTCTCAATAGAGAAGATGAAGAGAAGAAGTGGTGGTGGTGATGATGGTATGGTTGTTAAAAGAATTCTACTTTGGATATAGCTACTTAGCACTTTTTGAAATGAATAGAGAGAGAAAGAGAGATATGGAAAACTGTTAGTTTTTGGTCTATGTCAAAAGACAACTTGAGAATGAGGAGAGCTAGACTGCTTGGCTCTCTTTTAGCTTTAGATTTTCTCAAGTGTCATTTCATGATGATGATGATGTTGAATAGTTCAAGTTGAATGAATGTTCAAATATATTACAAATGCAAGCTGCAGTTAGTAAAGATATTCTTAAAAGTTTATTACTTACTCCTAATCACTATTTTTGGACAAAATAACGAACAATTTGTGTGAGTATTAAAACTGAAGTTCATAGACAGTTTTCTTCTTGTGCATATTGACTGAAATTAGACATATGATATTTTTATATTATATCTATGATGAAATGCATCAACAAAGAAAAAGGGAGCAATGACATTTCCTTTGTTCTCTTTCTCTCTTTGTTTGTGCATAGCGTCTCGTTACAAAAGACGCAAGTTTGCCATCTAACATTTCTGGCGCCAACGCCATTTTTCTTTTTTCTATGGTTCCACATAATACTTTCAGTAGGTGGCGTTCATAACCCAAGCTAAAATGAACAAAGAGAATTCAGGAGTCACGAACAAAGTTTCTGTTTTCATTGAAGTATGGCATTTTGAAAGTCTTCTTGTTAGAATTACACTGACTGTTTCATTTAGTTTTAACAAAGTTAGCACCAATCAACGTTTTGAGTTTACTAAATGTAATTGGCATTTATACTAAAAGTTAAAATATTGTACAGTAATTAAGTCAAGAATGCAAAGCAATAAAATCTTTGATGACGACGACATCCTTAGAAAATTCCCAGCAGACGTCATAAAGTGCCAATTTGCATTCTTTTATTACAGCATCTGACAGCAAGAAGGAAAAAAGCTTAGAATCTCTGTCGTGTCCATGTACATTTTATATATTACAACTTTTTAGTATGTACCGTGTGTTGTATTTTAAAGTGGCATAAAGCCAGCTAGTTAAAGTTTAAAATGATCTCCAATGCCAAGGCAGATGATGAGTTGCTCTTATAATGTAGTAAAAACAGTTCTTGGATACATATAGGGTTTCCTATATTCTCTCCATCACTGCTCAACTCTTAAACGGCAAAAGACAACATTAGTTTTCCAACATGTTTCACATCTTTAGAGAAGAAGAGAAAGAATATTTTTGTATACTATTATAAGAAGACGACGACATGTGCTGAGATTTCTTTCATATGTGTGTGTATATTTGTGTAAATAGAAGTCAGATAGCCAATAATATTGGCTCATGTAAAAAACCAAGTGAGCTACTTGATCGAAAAGTAACT
>VCNE01003301.1:0-25803 GCA_009869805.1 Oncopodura yosiiana | reverse complement strand
TTACTTTTTTGAATAAAATTCTTAAAGTTCCAAAAACGAAATGTGAAAAATATCTACGAAATTATGGTAATTTATAATAGAAACTCAATATGCATATTTCGTTTAATTATTATAACTTGTCCGGTTGTTTTAAAATAGGTAATCCATCAAATTGGATTTCATATTGCTTAACCTGTCTTCCTTCTGTTGATCAAGCTATTGCTATTTATACTCAATTACAACAATTTAAAGTTCAACTTGATGAGTTGAGACTATCAATAGAGCAACAAATTCAAGATACATATTCTGAAGACATTGAACAATATCTTTATGAGAATGAGAAATTACAAGTTACCAATGATGTTCGTCAATTTATATCAAGTCGTAAGTTTTATATATATTTATATTTATATAAATTGTTGTCGATTTGTTATTCTAAATCTTTGAATCTTCTTCTAGGATGCCAGTCTGCTAGTAGTAAGTATCACCAAGAAGAAACTATTTCCATCACAGTTCCAGAAGCAGAGAAGCAAGAAGAACAACAACCTAGTTCAGATGCAGAAGTAGAGAAGCAACAAAAACAACAAACTAGTTCTGGACGTGTAGTAAAACAAAAATATAAATTGGAACCATTTGATTGTGAGAATGGAGAGCTACAATCTCCAAATTGGTCACCGTCTTCACTACAAGACGATGAAGGAGGAGAAGAAGAAGAAGACTCTGATTCTAATTACTCGCCTTCTCTCGATGAAAGAGAAATAGAAAATACTGTTGTAAAGAAGAAAACTTCTACAATAACAATTTTAAGACGTCCATTTAAGTGTCCACATTGTTCATCTACTTTTACAACAGCAATGCTAAAACAGAAGCACATGTCAAAGTGTCATTCTAGTACAAAAGACGACAAAATAGAACTTCAAGATCCTGCAAAAAAGAATTATTCCATATGTAAAGATTGTGGAAAACAATTTAAAAGTAAAGCATCATTGAAAAAGCATCGACATCGTCAACATCCAAGAGAAAAAATATTTTGTGAACTCTGTGATGATGGTACATTTTTTCATCATGAGAAACCTTTAATTTTACATATGATTGAGGTAGTTTCTTTGAAATTCTAGTTCTAATTATTATATACTCTTATTTTACTAAAATGAATAATTGTCTTTCCAAAAGGTTCACAAAAAGGACGTTGACCCAGCAAAGCCATTTACTTGTCAATTTGAAGGATGTCAGAAAAAATTTAATACTAGAGTAGCAGAGAAAAATCATTTCCAAAGAGTTCATAAAGGTGTGAAAAGATATCTTTGTGAACTATGCTCATATGTTGGCTATGAAAAAAGAGGTGAGATTATTATTGTCTCTCTTTCTTTAATTCAGAATCACAATTAAATATTTTGTTTTTTATGCTTTTACAGAACTCCTTAATCATCAATTAAACAAACATAAAAATGAGATGGGCATAATGAGTGAACTACCTTGTGAATATTGTGGGAAGACATTTTCAACTCAAGCATCTTTAAGACATCATATTAGTGTATTTCATTTGACAGAGTACAAATACATTTGTCCACATTGTAATCAAGGTAAACCGAGCCAAAGTCTACTGAATGAACACATGAGAAAACACATTGGCAAATCATTTTCTTGTGATTTATGTGATAAGAAATATGTTAGAAAGTCAGCTTTAGTTATTCACAGGAGATCTCACACGGGTGAAAGACCTTATAAATGTGAGTACTAAAATAAATATATATTTCATTCTTCTTACTATATTAATAAGACTATATATTTTTATTCAAAATAGGTAAATATTGTTCCAAGACATTTCCAGAATCATCGAATATGATAAAACATGTTAAAAATCATGAAAAATTGAGTAACGTTAATATTGAAGGCATGGTAGTAACTACACAAAATCAAATTGAGACTCAACAAATAGAAACACAAATTATACAATCAAATACTGTTCCAGTTGAATTAGCTGGAAATTATGTTCACATTATTGAATTGACACCTATATAATAGTATTTTTGTATTTGTTTTTTGTATTTTTTTAATAAATAAGAAGCATGCATTAACTAATCAAATTGGATGAAGTTTTTATCCTTGCATTTTATAAAGGCTGCGGCATACAAAATAATGTGGGAATCAATTCATCTGCAATCTGTTTCAGATGTAAACAAGAGAAAGTTGACTGTTGACATTTGTGTTCTCTCCAGTCAAAAAGATGGAAAATATCAAGACGGAAATTACAGAAGAAAAGTGTGGAATATGTTGTCGAAATGTTGACACTAGTGTAAATGTCCAAGATATTTTAGAAAAGAGTACATCAGTCATATTTATTTTTACAAAATTACTGAAAATTCCAAGATCAAAGTGTTCAGAACTTATTGCCAGCAATCATGGACATCCATCTGAATGGCTTAATTCTTGTACAACTTGCTTGAAAATGGTAGAAGAAGCTCAATTAGTTTATCAACAAATTGTAAAATTGCAAGGAAAACTAAAAGAATTTCAACATAAACTAGAAGATGAAATCAACCAAAGTTACAACAATATCGAAGAAACTACATTTTTTAAAGACCCATTGATTATAGTTCGTGAAATGATAGTAGAGAGTAAGTCTATTAAATATATCTTTTTAATAACTAATCCTTAATTAATGCTAATTATATAGGAGCAGTCTTGGATGAGATTCCTGTCAATATATCATTCCTTGAGAACAATGACGCAATAGCACAAGATTGGCAACAACCTGATGAGTACTTTGATTGTGATGGTCCTGATTTAATTGAAGATAATACTAGTACGATTGATATTCCAATTAATTTAGTAGAGGAGACGTATCATTATGCTACCAGTACAAGATCTACAAAAAGGAAACCAATAAAAGGCAAGAAGCCGAGAAAAAGTCGTAAAAAACCAAAGCTTACAGAAGAAGAAGAAAAAGCTTTAGAAATTTACCAGTGTGAACAGTGCCAATCAAAATTTAAATTTAAGACTGATTTAGATGGGCATATTCAAAAGGCTCATATACCAATAAAACCTCAAACAAAAACTATAAAGGATAATTTATTTGTGTGTAGAATATGTGAAAAAACATTTGAAAGTCAACTACATTACAGAAAGCATAGAAGAGTAGATCATCGTAATCAACATAATTATCCTTGTCCACATCAAGGTTGTGAAGAGTCATTCATTAGTGAAAATAAAGTCAAGGAACATGAAATTGATTTTCATAAAGTAGATTTAAATAAAGAAAGACCTTGGAAATGTTATTGTGGAAAAGATTTTGCTGTAAAACAGAAATTTGAAAGGCATCAAGCAAGAGTTCATGCAAAAGAACAAATTTTCTGTGAATTATGCACAAAGTCTTTCAAATCATTAGAAACTTATGAATATCATCAGATTGCAGAACATCCAAACAACCATCAACTTAAATCTGAGAGAGCAGAAAAGTTACTTCAATCTTTGAGATGTGAAGAGTGTAATAAGGTAGAAAATATTTAGAAATGACTTAAATACTAAATACCTTGTCATTAAATTAAATAACTTATTTATTTATTTATTTGATTGTACAGACATTTTGCTCGCCATATACATTCAATCTCCATCGTAGATCAGTTCATGACAAGGAATTTCATTATTTTTGTGAATATACAGGATGTACGTTTGGTTCAGTTACTGCTTTTCAACTTAAGACACATATGGCTAAACACATAGGCAAAAGTATATCTTGTGAACTATGTCAAAGGGTAAAGTACCTATATGTAAAATTATAAAACTAAACTAAAATGGCAATTAATATAAATACCTTTTTTGTGTTACTTTTTTCAGCAATTTACTAGAAAATCAATGCTGAAGATTCACATGAGAAGTCACACTGGCGAACTTCCTTATAAATGTAAGTACAAGAGACATGTTTAATATATTTCATTCTTCTTTCTAATAAAATCATGTTATCTTTTATTCAAATAGGTAAATATTGTTCCAAAGGCTACTTTGATTCTAGTAATTTTAGAAAGCATGTCAGAACTCATGAAAGACAAATGCAAATATAAGAAAGTTTTATTATGTATGTACACATTAATTAATTAGTATTTTTTATTACATTTGTCACAGTTTTACAATCACAGAATTTTGTGTGTACTGACTCATCATATAATAACTTATTTTAAAATTTAAACACTAATCACATACCTTTAGTTTTAGTACATTGTATTAATAAAAGTATAGTAAAATATATATAATTATCTTAAAAATCTCTAATTTTTGGCCCCTTTCACCAGAAGCATGAGAGAAAAGACCCTTTATGATAAAGACTCAAAGAAAACACTTACTAAGAACAATTAATTAGCAAGTGTTTTCCAAGTCACTCAGAGTTAGTCCGATATCATTTCCTTGTCCTGTCCCTATTGTTTCATGCTCATGGTGAAAGGAGCAATTGTCCTACGCGAGTCCACGACCACCACTAGTCATATATTCCATAGGAGTTTCAGAAATATTAAAATGTACAGATCTTTGTTGTTGACCTTTTATAGTAGCAGAAGGTTGATGTAGTGTAATTGTTGCTGAAGAACAACCAACACCACCACCACCACTTGATCTTTGTGGTGGTATAGGTTTAGTAGATGTAGTCATTGCATACATTTCAGGTGGTTGTTGTTGTGGTGGTTGGTTGAAATATTGGAATAATTTGATGTTGATATTGCTGTTGATAAGGATTTGATTGCTCAGTATCTGGTGAAAGTACAACTCCACATTGTCTCATAACATTTAAATGATGTTGTTGTTGTTTTTGTAAAGTATTAAATGTAGTTACAGAAGAAGATGTATCAGTATTAGGAGAGCTTGCTGATGATGATTGACTAAACAGCTACAGTTGTATTAGAAGATTGTAATTGCATAGGATTTAAAAGTTGTTGTTGTTCTGATTGAGTAACAACTACTAATGATGCTGTTGGAGTAGAAGAAACTAATTGTGGATCTAGTGATAAATCTCCCATATTATGATGATAAGCTTGTGAAGAAGAAGAATGTATATGATTAGGTACTGAAGTTAGAGGAAACAGTTGCACCACTTTCTCCACTTGATGAAGTCAATTGATTAACTCTTGCTAATAACTCTGATCTCTTTTTATCTCTTTGATAGTATACTAATGCAAATATTAAAATATTTAACATTAAAAGAGAGCATCCAATAGCTATTGTAATACTTAAAGCTGTACTATATGGTGAAAATTGTGTTGTTGATTGTGAGGAAGAAGAATGAACTGAGCTATCATTAGTTAAATGAGTTCTAACACTTGAGCCTTCAGGTAATTCATCTACTACTACTCCTGAATCAACTTTTCTAACACCACCACCATTGTTGGCATTAATATTTTGAGAAATTGAAGATGATAATGGAGAAAAACAAGTTGTTGGTGGATTGGGTGGCTCAAAATATAATGAAGAATCATTTACATCAGACCATCCAAGTAGAGGAATATCAGGGCGAAAGCTATACAATATAAAATAAATGATTTTAGAAATTTTATGTTAATATCATTTTTTCTCCACCCATATAATGTTTTGTTTTTGTAGGAATTTTATGTGCTACCTTGCGAAATAGACATCTCCGCCGACAATTTCTCTAATTTTATTATGAAGTATAGAGGCAAGCTGAGCTCCAGTTCTTTGTAATTCTGGAACAAGCCTGTTAGTATTAAGTAAAGTGTAAAGTATGTAATTCACATTTACAACCATTATATGTCACATCAAGAGCTTATTTTCAGACTCTCTGTACTGTAGTATTTCATATTATAAATGTGTTGAATGAAAGTATAATAACATAAAATATGAATGCATTAGTAGAATGAAAAGAAGAACAAAAGAGAAAGAGAGAGAGAGAGAGAACTCTGAAAACCATTTACACAACTTATGTGGAAATGGGCAATGACACAAATGGACTTTTACTATTTATTTGACCAACTAACCGTGTCCAAACGGAAACTTGATGTGCTCTATAATGTGAGCGAATTCTAATTCTGTTGACTCCAATTTCTAAATAGTATTGATGAAAACGATCATAAGCTTCCCATGCTGGGTTTTTAAATCTATTTCTCTCTTTTGAAATTGGCCATACTGACTCCATTTTCGATGGTTCATTTGGATCACTATTAATAAGACAAAGAAATTATTTCTAAAAACAATAATATATATATATAGACTATAAATAAAGTAATTAAAATACCCAGAATAAACAAAATTAGATATGTAAGTCATCATTAGCTCCGATAAAGCCATTTCTGCTTTAGTATAATTAGATGGGTAAGGTTGTGGCAATTGATGAAGAATATTACTCATGGTCATCTCATACAAGGGATCGCCCATCATGTAATTTAACTCTTCTCCACCACCAGCACCTGATCTCTGTATATCGAAAAAAACAAAAAGAAAGCATTATATTTAGCTTTCAAGTGATGACTCGAGAGCAAAATCAAGTTTACTTTGCCTGCAAATACAGATTCAGTAACATGAGTCACAAAAGAATTGAAAAGGTTCACTCAACTATATAGTAGAGATACGTTACATGAATCATTTATTAGATAGAAATTCTGACTGGCAGTTCTAAAGCCACAAAAATTCTTCAAATGTTACAAACTCACTTTACTGTTAAAAGGTGTAACATGTTTCATTAACCAAGACTAATTGGATTACAAACATGAGCTAAAGTGAGACACTTCAGAAAATGCTAACATTGGAAAGGCGCCATACTACTGTACTGTGCTTTGTTTTCATTTGTTTACATAGTTCTGAGAGAACAAGGTTGCGTGTACTATTATTATCAGAGTTTGTTGGAGAAATGAAGGTTTTCACATTTAATTAAAACTCCAACTGTTTGATCAAGTCTCTTATATAGTGGTTTCCCTTTCACTGTACGACTTTTGTTGTGTGGTCTTATATATACTTCAATCATCTATACTACTACAACTGCGACAGGTGTTTTCTTTTTACTAACTACATAATATAACTCAACGAGAGAGAAATCTCCATAATTTCATAACCAAAATTGAAAGCCACATGTTATATAGGAAATATTATGAGGTTGTAACTAGCCTGGTAATTGTACAAGCCTTCTTTTGTTGAATGTTCAAAGACATAGAAGAAGGATTTAGTTGAAATTTGACTCATATCTGCAGCCGCAACGACAGGACTGAGACTTAAGGCATCAGTGAGAGCTGTGATTGTTAAATCCCTTGTTGCAATCGGGTGTTGACCTTGTGCCGACCTAAATAGAAAAGAAAAAAATGTTAGTTCTCTCTTTCTTTCTTAGTTGATGATAAGAAAGAAATAGAAGAAGAAATACTCTGTCGCGTTATGAATGATTCTTATCTCAATGGTAGAATATATTTTGATTGATGTCAATACTTTTACGTACGCACATACTATGTTCTTTTTAGGTTTTTTTTACATTGAGAGAAAAAGCAATTCAAAAGGAAAACGAAAAAATTCATTGAACCATGATGTCAGCAGGTTGAGAGTAAGAGTAGAAGTTGAAAAGGCATAAGAGCAAAAGGAAGAAGAGNCTTTTTAGGTTTTTTTTACATTGAGAGAAAAAGCAATTCAAAAGGAAAACGAAAAAATTCATTGAACCATGATGTCAGCAGGTTGAGAGTAAGAGTAGAAGTTGAAAAGGCATAAGAGCAAAAGGAAGAAGAGAAAACAACTTTTGAACTCTCTATATATTTTATAATATAAAATGTCAAGTGTAATAGTAGTACGTATGTCATTTCAAGTCCAATTTCCATTTCCACTTGTATTCTCTCTCACATATCATCTCTGAGTATTGAATCTCGATTTTCTTCTACCATTTATTTATTTTTTATCATACAAAATAATCTACTATGCTCCTACTGTACATGTACTTGGAAATGATGATGAAAAAGTGCAAGAATTCTTGTTTGCAATGAAAGATTAAAGAAAGTGAGAAAAAGTACGAGAGACAAATTGACAACTGGCCTACTTTCACTTACTTTTCCCAGTCGATGTTATATTCATTTGTTACAGTGGCTAAAATCTCATTGAGATGGTATTTGTAAGAATTCTTTATTAGAGTCCGAAGGATTGTATCACGACGTTGCGCCTCGAATCCAAATTCCAAGTCTTTCTGTTGTATATAAAAAAAAAGAAAAAAATAAATAAAACGTGTCAGTAGTATAGTCTAAAAAAAGACTACATGCTGTGAAAAATATATGACATTTTGATCTCCTTGATCTCTTTTTCTACACATTCTACGATGCGTGTGTAGCAATCTGATTTAAAAGTCAATTTCAAAAAAAAATATGACATTATTAGTTATACTAACCTGACCAATCTCGTACATTCTTTCTAGTGAAGAGATCCCAAATAGTAAATCGTATTTTTTCATGGGACCATTGCCACTTTTTCCTCCTCCATTGTTTTGTGGACCCTAGAGAAAGTGCAAAAGAGAAAAGAAGATAAAAAAAACTCTCATCGAATGGGGAAATCAATCAAAGACTTATTTTCAAAGGCTTTATCTTAATCTTACACGAAAGTAGTTGGATGTAATTGTAATCTGGTCGATACTTGGAGCAAAGAGTGGAGAAAACTTTGGAGGATGAAACTTGGCAAAATATGAGAAATGTTTGTTTTTAAGACAATCAACTATAGACTCAAGTCCTTGCTGCTGTTGTTGTTGCTGCTGCTGGTGAGGCTGATGTGGACTAGATTTCCCAGAAGAAGAGCTGCTACTCTGTTTATTTCCTCCTCCTGGATAGTGGAGCATGTGATGATGTTGTTGTTGTGAAGAATTATTTGGTGGAAATATATTTGAGCAATTCATAGCTTGAGCTAACGATATAGCAGAAGCTGTTGGGTCTTGAACCAATGCCCATGATGCTAAAGAGGAGCCTGATAAAAGGACAGCTCGATGAAAGAGACCTACATAAAACAAATATATATATATATAAAGAGAAAATTTGGTGGTGTAAAGAAAAACACAAACACATGAAAATAAAGAACAAAATTTGTCTTTCTTTCTTTCTTTCTCTCCAGCAGTAAAAGAGAGTATGTACACACATATATATAAGAACTAGTTGTTAGAGTAAATTGCGTTGGAGAACATGACAAGAATATCTGATGATGAAATGAAATGAGACAAATGACATAGAGAGAGAGAGAGAAAAGAGAAAAGGGACAAAACTATAATAAGTACAAGACATAGAGAATAAGATAAGAGTGCCAAGCCAAAGTTTTTAGAAGACGACAAGAAGAAGTAAATTGATTAATCTCACTAGTATACTAGTTTTATCTTTTCTTATAAGTATAAGTATTCTTATTATGTTTTTGTAATGGAAGTTTAGTATTAAAGTACTTTTTATTCTTACCAGGGCTTACTGTTGGGGAATTCATAAGAAAATGTATTAATGCTGCTCCAGCCTCATAGCCAAGCACTGTGACTTTGTCTGCATCACCTCCAAATGCTTTAATCTCTTCTTTTATCCAATGCAAAGAAGCTACTATGTCCATCTTTAAAATAGAGTATATATATTTAGTAAAATGTATACACTATAAGAAAAGCTAAAAGTTAAAACTCTCACCAGTCCAAAGTTGGCTACACTTGGCTTTGATGAGGGTGAAGAGTTGACATTAAGAAAGCCTAGTACAGAAAATGAAATTAAGATTAGTACAAAAGTGTTTTCCTCTCTCTGCAGCTTTCATTACTTTGTGTAAAACAAAATGTAATACAATTTAAATGTAATGGCTCAAGAGAGTCAGTTGCAAGGAAAAAGTGTAATATAATAATTGTCTTTTCTCTAAGGTAGTTTGCTCATGTTATTATTATATATATATACAACATAGTCTACCCTTTGTTGCAGACCATTTAAAGCAAAAATGACTCTAGGGAAAGGTGAATGAGAAATGTGTACTACTTTTGTATATCTTCTACTATATAATAGTGTTTGTTGTTGCTTTTATCTTTTACATATATGGTTATTATTTTGACATGGTTTTTGACATTATATTACATTTATACTTATTATGGTGATTGCTTATAATTTACATAAAGTTGAAGAAGAAGAGTTAACACTAACCCAAGATTCCTAGCCGGTAATTTATTGTACAAACAATAATATCTCCATAAGCAGCTAAAATTGTTCCATCATAAAGATTTCCACTGCCCCATTGAAAATTTCCACCATGGACTACCAAAAGTACAGGTTTCAGCTCAGTAGAACCTAAAAAGAGAAGAAAATATATACATAAGATTGGTTGCATATAAAGGTAAATGAGACTAGTTGACTATTGTAGGATATAATAAGAATAATAATATAATGGGATGATGATGTTATGGAAGAGAAAACAACAACACATACAATTTCACCATTTTTACTTTATAGGAAAAGAGGCTAATGGAATAAATGGGAAAATTATTCAGAAATTATTGGTCAACTTTCTCCCATTTAGAAAGAAAATAGTAAAGAGAGTATAAAAGTAGAACAACTTTTTAGATGAGAGAGTCGAGTATCAAGGGACTATAGAAGACGATCTCAAAGAATAATAACAACAACAAAATACATTGAGCAAGTTTAAAAACATTGTCGTTTGTCTTGTCTCTCTTTTCCTCTCGTACTTACTAGTGTAAGTTACGCTCATGTTGCTTAATCGAATTGTTGCTTCTACTATAGTACTTTTGTATATATACATAGTTTGTAGTAGTTAAAAAAGTATGTGCGTTTGTTTTCACGTCGTTGTTCAGTACGTGAGACATAATATATATAAATAACTGTGTCTGAAAATATATAGACGACAGAAGAAAAAGCCACAATAACCGAATTAGTATCGTAAACAAAACACCATCATTACTACACTGACGTCCATTGTTGTTGTTGTTTTGTAGAGAGAGCTCTAAAAACTACTAAACACAACAGTATAAAAACCTATTTGGAGAGAAATTATCGATTTTATTTATTTATCCATTTATATACCATCTCTCTGTTTCTGTATAATGCAAAGAGCCATTATTACAGTAGCCTTGTGGCAAAAGAGAAAGCAACACATGCCACCACCAATATTTAGAGTATTGTAGTAATACTACTGCTACTTCAGATAATCCATGATGATGGTACGACGATGGAATTTTACGCTCACGGTAATGTTAACGTAATGGTAATGGAAATTACTTACTTATTGTCACTACTAGTTCTCTTCCTATACAAAATATATATATTCTCACCAACCCTTTATACTTTCTCTCTTTTTCCCAACAGACTTGTATAACTCCATGTTCCAATGTTATGCACGGTTTATAATGTGGTTTATAGCTTTACCACTTTTCTACTCTCACACTTATTACACTATGTTTGTCCTTTTATATATATAGTTTTAGTAGATTTGGCACTTGAAGTTTTCTCTCTTCTATATATAGTTTTTCTGGCTGAGCACATGAAGGAATGAGGCGTTAACTAAGGCAAAAACAATGTTGGCTTTATGGGCCATTTGCAATGAAAGAGAAATGCAATAACAAGAAGAGAGAGAGAGAGAAAGCTACACACTTTATGAATGAAATGGAAATAGAGTGAAAGTGTTAGCCTTCATTATATGCTTAAGGCATTTTCCTTTTACTTACATATTCACTCAACTAACTACTGTACTCTCATGATGAGAATCTCATCAACAAGAAAACACCATTTGAATTTTCATCACCTACTAAGATAATGACATGAAATGACATTGGCAGATTTTGGAAAGTGCATTGCAGTGCTAACTAAAATGAAATTAAGTGAAAGCCGTGATGCATTAAATCTTATCTCTCTGAAGTAATATAGTGTAATTCAATGGTCATCTGAGTCTTATTGTTTGACATTAGGAGAGTTGAAAAAATGCCGTTATTTTTCCCACAACAACAACAAGCTCGTAAACAAGAACACATAACTACTACTAACTCTTCACGCACGTAGTTTATGATTGTGAAAATGTTATACATTGTATATAGTGAGGCAATTGCAATGCTCCACTGGGAGATTTATATTTGCTGTAATAAATCCACCATTTCACATAACTCTTACGACTTCCACCTTCCCTCTCTCTCTTATGCCTACTACTTACCTTTACTTTAGTAGCTATACACATTCACCTAAAATATACAGTTGTTCAGAGCAATGTAGACATCCTATATAAGAACTATATATAGTATTTTCTATCTTATTTCACCATAAGATTAAGAAAAAACGAGCGGCTGCTTCCTTTTTTTAGACTTTTTTTTCTCTCTCTTATTTTCTATCTTATTTCACCATAAGATTAAGAAAAAACGAGCGGCTGCTTCCTTTTTTTAGACCTTTTTTTTCTCTCTCTCTCTATTCTCTCAGCTTTCCTTTTTTTAACTCTTGGATTCTCCGCTTTCATTTTTTTCTTCTCTCTTCAAGTCTTGTTCACGTTTTCACTACTACATATTATGCCATATATATAACATAATATGTAGTTAGGTGACCATAGACCAGCAAGCTTTTTTGGTGAAAGTTATCCGTCCACAGTCCCGCAATGTGGAGGAAATTTATATGTTTTTGAGGAAGATTTATGGAGTTGAGCTACACAAGACAGAGAAATAGAGAAAAGAGTAGTAGTTCTTTTCTCTCTATATATTCTTTACAGACACGTCACACATGTGTCTTTATTTTTTTTTTTTCAATGTGACTTGACTCAACTACTACACACACCTTGAATCACATTCTTCTTGAGCAAAAGCAGCATTTTGGACAGAGTTAGCCATCACTTTCACCTTAGAACACAGAGAACGACTTTTTGATGAAAGTTTTAGCAGAGAGAGGAAGGAAATGGAGGAAGTGAAAAGGGAGGAAATCAACAACTCTCTCTTTCTCTATACGACGGAGAAAGAAATCAAAAGGAGTTAGATAAATTGCTTCTAGAATTATATAGTGTACAACTTTTTCTTCTTCTTCTCTCAACTGTTTACTTTTGCTTGTGTATATATTTCTATTTGCTTTGTAAGAAAGACAAGATAGCAAAAGTAAAGCTTCCATTCCAACACTTAATATCATCCGGTCAAGTCAACATCAACTTCTTGGTGGACACAACTTTAACTGTCATGTTATGCCGTGAGAGATACAAATACAAACAGTAAATAAATACCTATATATAATAGTGTAGTAGTACAGAAAATATAATTTGCAATGAATAATGGACGCTTGCAAACAAAGAGGAGAAAGGTCAATGACATCACAGAGTCTGCGCGGGACTTCTAGAAGAACAAAGAGGAAGAAGACGCTAAACAAAGAAAGGTAATTTTTTATGTTTTTTTCTTCTTCTTCTTCAATGACTTTGTATCAACATATCATCAACAATATTCATTCTTATTGAATGTCATCTATCTGTCATGTCAGCAAAATGTTTGCGCTCCATCAAAAAGGTACAAAGCCTTTCCTTTTTGAAATGAAAATTCAATTGACAAACAGAGAAAGTCTCATTTTGACATAAAGAAAAAATGAACCACAATCAACCCGCCAAAAAACTGTCTTTGTTCTCTTCCTTCTACCTGAATGAAATTCATTGAGTGTACTGTACACAAAAATAGAAGAGAGTCATGTAGATAATAAGAATGACATTTTGCTATATACTGCAGTGTTGAATTTTTTGGAAAATTTATTTTCTGTATTTGTATTGTGTCAAAGGCATCTGATTCACCAAAAATACAAGAGAAAGAAGAAGAAGAGTATAGAGATATTGTAATTTTGAAGATTGAATTGGGTGAATCGATCCATCTGTAAGTGTCAAGAAAGTCTTGTCAATCTAATCCTTTACACACTAGAAGAGAGTTCTATATTTCTATCTCAAACTCTTATCTTTGCTTTGCTTCCCTTGCCTTCTGTTTCTCTTGATATTGTATACTTTCTCCCGTTTTTCACAAAGTCACATCTGTGCCACTTCTTCAAACCCAAGTGGATTACATTACTAATCTTGTCAAGTAAAAGATCTGAACGAGAGTCAAAGTCAAAAGACAGTTTCCTTATTCTTAGTTTCCAAATGAAAGAACTCAACCACTTTCTTTTCACTCTATATACTACATCAAAGCACCTGATTTGAGATAGATATATATGATGTCTTTTCTTTTTCTGATGACATCACATGAAAATTTAATTCAACATAAAGTACACCCAACTCAGTTTGTTTACATTGCTCTTTAAAAAAAGATATATAAGGTTGTTTTAGTCTCTCTCTAATAATAATTGGTTCTGCTTTCACCAACAGTTGTAGCCCATTTCCCATTTATTAGTAAAGAGCTCCAAGTAGAATATGCCACCTTGAGAGAACACAGCAGGCTCACTTTTCTCTTAACAATTTCCAGCTGTGACTTATTTTCTATTTGCTTTATTATTAGAGCCAGCAAAGAAAAAGAAGATGTAGCCTTTCTCTAAAGTGCTTTCTTAAAAATTAAGCCAATCGACTTTACAATCAGTCAGTTGACAATTGTATAAGAGTGTGACAAGACAACTGTGCTGCTCTTCTTCTTCGTCGTATTTTAGTTTTTGTGAAGAGAGCTGCTATTTTGTCACCTGGGACGAATTCTAACTACATATACAACCTGGAAACTTGACATGGCACAAAACTAGAAACAAATGTTCACCCTGGGGTACAAAAAAGGCAGTTACATTGAAAATGGATGAGAGATAGTAAAGTAAATACATATATACGTAGATATACAACTATATAGTTATATAGTACTTCTTATATTATATGTATGTATGAATGAACTATCTTATATAGTACTTGATTTGGACATAACGCTATACTGATTTCTTCTGGAAATCCGTCTTATTTCTTTTTTGGAAACTGTTTCTTCTTCTTTTTTTCTGCCGACGATTCCCAGTGGGCAAAAGAAGAAATTCCATTTATCCCATATAGTACAAACTTGGATATTCTTTATGTGCAGTGTGCACAAGTGTTTGTAATAGAAGAGAGAAAATCCTCTACTATACATTTATATTTCTTATCGAAACTTACGCAACTGACTCACTATCTTTCTTAGAGAGAAGAGAAGGAGAGAGCTATGCTATACATCTTCTCTTGAGATTATAGTGCAAAGACTAACAAGGACAATATCACAATAGCTTCCAGTCCTTCTTTCAGTTGAAACAGTGAGTAAACTAAAAATCTTAAAGAAGAAATTGATTGTCTTTGACAAGAGTTATTCTGGGAACATAAGACACGACGATTTATAGTGTGAGTATATAAATGTATTACATTATAGCTTAGAAAGTAATAATATAGTATCAGTTTTAGTAGAGGAACAACTTTCAAACTATTGAAAAAAGTTTTTTTACGTATCTTTAGATTTCGATTTTCGGAGAAGAAAAGTTAATCTGCTATATAAGTTGTTTTTCAAAAGGTGGAAGAAGAGTCAATTAATATAAACTTACTGATTGCGCTGGAAGGACGAAATATATTGATAAACAGACAGTCTTCATTTTGATTTCTTAGAAACGGCTCAACTTTTTTCAAATAGTCCAAATAGCCTTTAGGCATTTCTTTGAGAGCAGCAGTTCTCATTCTGAATATCAGGCATCATCTGCAAACATTAAAAGACAGAAAATCATCAAATGACAATTCAGCAAATTTCACAACCGTTACATCCTAAGAGCCTTTTAAATATCTTAAAGAGTCTTTTTTTTCTGAAAACCATATGCCACATCAAGTCATTGAGTAGAAGATTCTTTCTAATAACAAAATTTTATAGTATATTTCAGCTTAGCTCTACTACTCTACTTTTTCTTTTTTATACTATACATATATAGCATTTCAGCTTCAGCTCACTTCAAACGGAGAGGAAAGGAAAAAATTAATTAGTTTAGCAACAAATCAAGTCACAGTCACAATTAATCCTAGCAAACCAGATTTTTTCCTTCTATGTATAGAGAGAAGAAAGAGAGCAAATGATGATTAATTTTACCAAAGGGACTCTCTTTCTACTAGAGTGTATACCAACTAACCAACCAACATATGTATTAGAACGAAAGAAGCATACATCTAACTGCAAATATAATGGTTATAATGTCTATTTCGTTTTCATATTGTCTTATATATTACATATATATGGCATAATGGCAAGCAATAGTATGATCTGATTCTTTTTTGGTAATGTGGTAAAAACACTGGTATAAGTAGCGTAATATAATATGTCTTATGCACATTCACATTACTTACTACACGGTATATAACTACTATTAGAGAAAAGGAAAAGAAAAAATACTGGAGAAAGAGTATTGAAGTAATGTGGAAGAAGAGAGCAATATGGGATTTTTGTGCTGAGCTTAGCATTCAACATTTGCAACTCAACTTTAGACTATAGAAAAAGAGACTTTATACACAAGAGAAAGAGAGAGAAACGAAAAGAAAAGAAATTTTTTGGTTCAAATGTAAAACTGTAGAAAAAAACTGAAAAGAAAGAGAAATAGAGTAGCTCTTTACTTTCTCTGTGGTTCTGATATACATCTCGTGCATCCTTTTCTCTCACTAATTTGATAGGTTTTTGAAGAACAAGAAGGAAAAATACGCTTGCTTTGTATGATTATCTTAAGCTTGGCTAAACACGCCTGCCTCATGAGAATTTTTGTACATAATACCATAACTAAAGCAAAACCAGACTTTTTGTGTATAAGACTCAACTTGTATATAACTGAAACCAGTTAGAAAATTACATAGAATTACAAAATTACAAGGGTGAAAGCATCATCAGAGAAAAGAACAAAAGAGCTGTTGTGAGCTGTAATTAGACAAGAAGCAAGGGAGATATAGACAGAAGCCTTATACATATAGTGTATACAACTATGTTCAATGGAATGAAATGAAACTCAAATTGCCATCATTGTATGTCTATTTTCTGTCTATCTATAAGGTTCTATCTATTGTACAGACTAGAAAGATATATAAAGAATATATATTGTGTAATGAAACTTGTACAACAGTTATTTTCAGCAGTTGATCAGTATAGTAATTACAATGAAAATTCTTTCTCTTTTTGGTGAACATTATGTATCTAACCAGCATAAAAAAGTATTTAGACTTACTTGGGGACAAACAAAGCCCAATTTGATTGCTGTTCTGACTCCTGTTAGATACAATTTATATTTATATATTAAAGAGTATAGGTTAGTTGTAATCATATCATAAATGACGTTTATTCTGTCATATATTTTACATAAACTACAAATTTGTATAATCCATTGAAATATCTTGAAAAAACACTGTCATTATTATACTTCCACAATTATTATCTTCTTACTTGTATTTTGATTTTTCTCTTATCTGCAAGTAAACTAACAATAATAAAATATTTCAACATTTGAGACGCACAATAACAAATGTAATGAAATTATTACCTTCTTATGAACCAGGATTCTACATCATCTTGACGAATACAATTGACAACAGTGTTAAACGTTAGTGCAAGCTAATTTTGGTCCACACACAACGGGTATTCTACAGCCTAGATTAATTTGCGCAGAAAGTCACTTCTTATAATATTTATTATACTAACCATTCCAACTATGAGGTGCTTGAGCTAAAGTAAAGTCAAGATTGAATGAAATACAGGATTATGTTTTTGTTTAATAATTTAATAAATTAAAATTCAACTTACTTGGACTAAAACGATGACTTTTAATTGGAGGGCTTGTGTAAATAAATAATACTTTTATTAGTAATACTCTTGTATACATCTACATAGGTATTTGATATTTACCTCGCATAAGGTAATCCTAAGAAGACCTAAAAATAAAACAATGCATAATTCAGTATTTTCATTCTGGTTATAAGCCTATTATTGACTGAGTAGCTCATGACCACAACATTGTCAGAAACTAAATTAGTTTTGCATTCTATTTATATACTTACCTCGACTACTCTATTTTTCAACGGAGCACTCTTTCCCTGTCGAGCTAAATAGAGTGACAGCTAAACCTTGCACTTTTCCATACTTTGTTTCAACAATTTGTGATCTAGCAGTTTGCATAAAATCCGACATGGTCCCATCACTACTGCTACTTCCAGTTTTTTCATCATTAGAATGATTATTATTTGTATTAATAGCTGTAGGTAGTGATGATGGAGACGTAGGAGTTGTTGTAGCAGTATGATGATGAAACTGTTCTTGGAAAATGAAATGAGATGTCATTCCTCCTCCAGTAGACTTGTCAGACAAACTACTATTATTTTTGTTGGCACTTTGGCAGCTAATTATAGCGAGGAGAAGAATGACTAATAACCTAAGTATTTCCATATTTTCCTGTTTGTTTGCCTAGTCTTTTTTGATGTTGAATAAATTATTAGTACTATGTACGCTCCGTTTTGTCTTTGTACTTTGCTTGTTATACTTCAACTCTTTAGACTCAACTAAATACACTAGACTATAAGCAAGAGAGACTTTCTAGAAGTAGTTTTCAGACGTGCACAGCATGTGACATTTCCTGATGTCTGTAAACTCTACATGAGACACTTTTAATAATATGTTGTTTCGATGATTTTCAGTTGTTAACTACTATATGATGTTAGATAGTTCCAGGTAGACAAAATAATCGTTGCTAGTTGTTAGTAAAAAGTTGTCATTCCACTTTTCCTGTCCAGTCCACCATAATCATAGAATAAAAACTTTTTCCACATACAGTGAGTGATGATGTGATGACAAACTTTTTGGAAAAGTCAAAAGCCTCCAGCTCTTTCTCTACAAACTCAACGAACCTGAAAACATTTCGAAAAAAAGAAGAGAGAGTCAATTACGATTATCAAGAGGCACAGCAGTTTATGCTTCCATAAATCCTTCGACAAAAGTATAAATCCTTCAGGTCCTTGTCATTGCTAATGTAATGTACTACATAGAGAGTACAAGAGTTTCTCTAGCTCTATACTTTTTTTTATCAAAAAATATGAATATATTACCAAGAAAAAAAGTTTTTTTTATCCTATTGTAGTAACACCTCTCATCTCTAACTTACAATCTCTCTCTCTATATATGTATACTCCTCTGTACTCGTATGTAGAGAGAAAGAGAAAAAAACGAAGTCAAATGCAAATGCGACCTGATCATTCGAAACTTGTCCAAAGAGCTCTCTCTCGCTCTTTTGCTCTAGTTGGCAGTCAGCATTTCATACTCGGTTGACAATGCTTATTTATTGTGCTCTTTGCTTCCACTGCAGAACATGAGAGTATACATATAACCTAATAATAAAGCATAGGAGTTGCTATCGATCACAAAAAAAATTCTGCATAAACTGAGTGCTTCCCTAGCTACTTTTTTTTCTACCTTGTTTATTTGTAATATGATATATGTTGCCTTACAATTTAACCATAATGTAGTAAATGTTGGTGTTGGGTAATAGTAAATACACAAGGCACACATAAACCATCCATTTCACTTCTTGTAAGTTAAGGAGAAAGAGAGAGCAAGAGAAAAAAACGAAGAAATCGATCTGATACAAAAAAGTCAGACAGACTTTCTCTTCACTAACGAAACTTTCACTTACCATTTCTTTACATTACATGCATGGGTGATATCAAATGTTGTGAGTTTGTTGGTGTTAGTATTAGCGCATTAGTAAGTAGTGTATGTACAGAGTATTGATACATAAACCCACTTTTGCGTTGACATTAGCTATCTATCACTCATTGCGGATTCAATATAGTAGTATCTTCTATGAAAAAATACATTATTCATATAATTCTCATGTTACTAGAAACTTAATATAGCACAATGACAGAAGAGCTCTAACAGAATATATGCTCAAAGATGTTTTCCTAACATGATTATCAGCAAAAAATATGAAAAATTGTTGTTGTTGGCGAATAAATGATATCAAAACTCTTCTTCTTCTTCTGTCGTATAATAAATATATATGGTCGTAGAATTTTCTACTTGGTTGTGGTTAGATTTAGAACTCTTGCCGAGTGACAGTTTACTTTGTCCTAAAAAAGACTCTTCATTTTGATAACAAATGGCTTGCGAGATTATACCCAATATCCAATAAATGAAGAAATTGAATTGGAAACTAGTTCTACTACTATAATGTATAATAGTATACACAAAACATTATGAAAATATGAGAAATGAGATGAAAAGCTAAAGAGCATGAAAGAAGACCTCTCTTTTGGCTTATAATATTAGTAGTATTATGAAAAAGTCGTAGTAGTTGGTTGTAAAAGATAACCCAAGAAGACGGAGAAGCTACTATGCTATCATTTTTTTTCTGCTACACTCTTAACTGTTATGATATTGCTCAAAAGTTTTTTATGAGAAAGATTTTTCGGCACGTAAATGCTCAATGGAACTATGAAAATAAGTATGTATCTATGACACGTGCTTGCACAATGTGTATTTCATGATGTAACTAACGGGCATATATGTACTATCAGAGACTATCAAGACGGCTTAAAAGGCCATCAGCCTCCTTATATAATGTATGTGAGCATCCACATTTGATCAGACAAAAGAGTCTCTACATATATGTATACCATTTGCGTTCAATACAGAAATTCAAAGGCAACTATGATACATATACGGTGTACTATATAGTATTAGTAAGAAGAGAGAGAAAAGAAGCCGTTTCTCCTAGTTTTTTCTGACACTAGCAGGAAGAGGAAATGGAAATAGCGTCATTCTCTCTCAGTTAGATGATCTTGAAAATGACGATGGGTAAGTACAATTTTGGAACAGAGTTTTGCCTTTTAGTATATTGGTAATGGTACGTGACATAATATTAATACTACATACTCTCATGTGAATTTTTCAACGACGACTAAACAAAAGGAAAGAAGCGAAAAAGAAATCGACCACATACGTAAAAGTGTAGAGAAAGAAAGTGATGAAAGTACTAAAAAATGTCACAAGGGGTAAAATGAGATGTAACTCAAACTAGGAAAATTGTTTACTTTATTTTACTCTACACTGCTAGTTAAACAACTCGGCTTGCCAAGAAAATGACAGTGCACAATATAGCTTCTGTCTTATGATTTAATTATCCGCTTTCGTAATGTTATTGCAACCCACTTTGTTTAATGCTTAGTTGGTTCACTTTTACCCAAAAACTTTACAATTTGTAGTATAAATACGCAGCAAAGACGAAGCAGTATTGTGTTGTTTTGCACCATCTTGAAAACTAGAGAAAGAGAGAGAGAGAGAGAGAGACTTTGCAGTTTATTATGTGCTGCTTGCAATGTGTAAGTATAAACTCAAGTTGAAACTTGGATAAATAAATAATGAGAGTTTGTACACGAAGGAGTCTTCAAGAACTGCCTGAAACCTCAAAATCATTACATTAAAATTGCACAACTGTATATATAGTGCATACTTCGTCAGAAGCAGAGAAGAAGAACGACATAATAGACTGTAGGTGAACTATCAAGAAATATTAGCCACGCTTATATACATGAGAACTATTATAATGTATTACTGTAGTAAGCATACATGACGGAAGTTGATGAATCAACTGAAGCAAAACACTACCACGCCTACTTACTCTGTACCTTATATACAGTTTCTCATGTCACCAAATGACAAATTGATACCTAGGGAGTTGCTGCTATATTTACTTGCTCTCTTTACAAATTTGCATAAGTTGCTTCTTCTTCTTCTTAGAAGTACACAAAAGTAATATTGCTTTCAAGAGTAAGTTTCTATCATTCAAATCTCGTCTTAACTTTCAACGTTGGTGATGAATTGGATTGCCTGGTCACTTTCATCTTCTTATGTAAACATGAATGTATATGTCATTATACTTTCCTTTTCATGTTGACTGATGTGATACTCTCTCAAAACGACAATAATAAACTACTTTGCTCAAAAACTTTTTTCCTGTGTCAATATGTCACGCTGAGTGACATATGTTGGCCACTTGCAAATTTTACCAGATATAATAATAATAAATAATAGGAAGTAAACATACACTGTTGTTGACTACTTTACCTAAGTGATTTTTTTTCTTATTTGACCTCTTTCAAAAAGTGAGTCAACTAGGGTAAAGAACCCACAGCTCAAAATCGTTTCTACACAATTAAAATTTAAGTTTTATGATAATTTTCTACTTGAAGTAGAAGTTCTAATAGTAGACAGCTTGTTAAATTGAATATTTTATTTCTACACATTTTCCAATTTTGTCACACAAGTTGAAATTGCTGTTTTAGACACGCTTCAAAAGCTTTATTATGTAGTAGTCACAAAATCGACCCATTTTCATAATAGGCATGTTACACATAAAAGACTTTAGTCGCAATATGTAACAAATACTATAAAAGTAATCCAATTTCTACAGTGCAAATTCATCTCATTGATTCCACTAGACTCTAATACATTTTGGTTTCTCTCTCTCTTTCTCTTCTCAAGGCGTGTGGATTACATGAAAAAGATTCATTGACAAGCATAAATTCTCATTTATGTACTATAACCATAACACATTTAATGTCTTTTAGTACTAGTTATGTTGATACTACTAAAGCTACATAGAATATTACTATACTTTAGATTAGACATTGTTGAACGACTATACTAACAGCTTTCCAAAAGTTTAGAAGACCAAAATGACACTAAATGTGAATCAGACACAATGAAGTTTGAGATTGCGACATATGGAGAAATATATATATATAATGTATAGAAGTAGTTTAAGCAAAAGTTTCATATCTATTGAACAAGTTAATAGAAATTCAGAAAGGAAATGAATAAGAAGGTCTTTTGGCCTCAAGGCGCCTCATATTACTACACTGCTAATAATAGTAGTAGAAATTTGGTGATTTTAGAGACAAATCGTCACAAATATTTCTACCAAATCTGACAATTTAAGAGTCGCACATTTTTTTTGCCTTCAGAAAAATCTAATGAGTTTTTCTTTGCTCCCATTTCAAGTGTCAACAATGAAACACAAATCACAGGAGTACTTCATGGGAAAAACCTATTTCAAAGTATAAGGTGTAATATAATGTGTGGGTTGGTTCTAATCTCTGTAATGAGTACAAGTATACAGTAGAGGCACCACCACCAACACTTCACATTCAAAATTCAAGAGCTAGCATTTATAACATCTCATCTCGTCCTCTGTTTCTCTCTTCTAGTGTAATTACTCATCTGGTGATGAATATCTCTGTTCTTCTTCTTCCATGCTCTACTTTCTCTTGCTCTCTCTCTCTTCTTGCTACTTTAAGTGGTAAGAATGTAATTGCTAATCACGTGGTTCTTGGTTAGCTAAGAGAGAGAGAGAAAGTAAAAATGTATTTTACTCTAGTATAATAACTAGTAGCTTTCTCTTCTGCAACCGACAATGTAAATGTAGTACGCTCTTGAAGAGAGAAAACTTAAGAATTAGGAGATATAATATAAAGTTTTGAAAAATGTTTCTACTTTTCTTTATACTACCAACTTACCAAACCACCCTCAGTTCTTCTCCTAATAGAGTTAGCCATCAATTAACTACAATGCTTTTAGCAACCACGACTTTCTCTTTCAGTTTTTGCCATAAGTCTACCACTAATATGTAGCAAGAAGAAGGAGAAAGAGGAGGAAGAAAAATGTATAACTCAAGTAAATCATTTTCTTTCTACACACCAAAATCTTTGTACTTTTAGCCTTTTTCTACACATTATAGAACTAATATTGCCTTCAACACCCGGTGAGAAAAAGAATTTCAAGCACAGAGGACTAGTAGGCTTATAATATATGAAAGAAATGCTCACATTAGTTACGACAGAAAAAGAGAAAAACGGTTGGTTTAGTTTAGCACAATGGGAATGTAAATTAGTTGGCTATACAGAAAGAGAGTCAAACTCAAAAAGCTACGCTTTAATAATAATAGTTTTGTGAGAAAATCTTGTAAGTATATGACACTATAAAGAATTTTGTGGAGCCCATAGAACTCATTGAGTCTGAAGAATTTAGCAAATTGAGTAAACTGAAAACGTAATAGCTTGTGCCTTCTTCTTCTATCTAGTGTATCAAATCTATACAAAACTGTTGTTGCCTGTGGGGAATACTTGAAATTAATTTCGTCTCTAAAATTTTCTAGCACTTGACTTTTGACTATATATATACGAAAAGTACCAAAGTAGTTTGGCCTCGTATTGTGTCTACTTTTTGACGACTAAAAGATATGCTGAAGAGAAATGAAAGAGGTTGAAGAAGGTAGTAAGAAGAAGAAGAAGAAGAAAAAGAAGGCATATATAGAGAACTAAAGAAAATTTTACTTCACTTATAATCTAGTTTCAGATCTATCTTACTCAATGGAGAGTACTGAAGCATCCTTGAGCAGTAAGTTGTATATTAGTTAAACTTGCATGTTACTCAAGTAGAGAGAGAGAGTATTGTGAGTAAATACGTGTAAAGTTATTTTCTTCACATAATGCTCTATGTAACTCTTTTACTAGAGATACACTCAACTCTCACACGCTAGTCATAAGTTAGCATAAGAGATAGAAGAGAGAGAGAGAGAGAGAGAGAGAGAAGAAGCTGCTGGAAAAGAAATTAAATTTCAGATAGCTACATCAACATAACACTATTATAGTTACTCCATGTAAATTCAGAATGTAAATATGCTTTGGCTTGAGTTACTTGCTATTCACTATCTTCTCCAACTAGTCTTGAGAAAATTATGTAAGGTGTGTGTACTAGTATATATATGCTTAGAGAAGAAGGAAAAAAGTTGTAGAAGAAAATCAAGGTGCAGAACTAAATGGTAGATTACATTAGAGCAAGGAGAGAGAAACACTGGCACAGTATTTTCATAGATAGTCATGGTGTAGAGAGAAAGAAGAAGAAATTTAAAAACTTTTGTAATTACGTTTCGTCTTTCTTTTTACTACTATAGATATAGTAGCACATTTTATTATATAATGTGCAGATGTACTAC
Organism: Oncopodura yosiiana; assembly: GCA_009869805.1. Taxonomy (NCBI): domain Eukaryota; kingdom Metazoa; phylum Arthropoda; class Collembola; order Entomobryomorpha; family Oncopoduridae; genus Oncopodura; species Oncopodura yosiiana. Next base: position 922 of record VCNE01003301.1, on the reverse strand, counting down.
AACTTGAAGAGAGAGACAGGCTAACATTATTTGCACCATTTGCGTTTCTTAGAGAGAGGAAGTAACTTATAAATGCTTTAATAGAGTTTTAATCAACTCAATGCCTCTTTAATTGATCTTCATTTTCCAATATATCTTCAAGTGGCACATGCAGTGTAAATAAAAACTTTACACACTTTTCTTTTCATGTTTAGTAATTTGCTAGCTAACCCCTAAAGAAAATGTTTGTCTCAAGTTCATATTACATTTGTTGCTTTACTACTACCTGCACTTTTTCAACTGTTTTACGAGTCATTACTCTTTCCGTCACACATGTGCTCTTGCTCAACTTTGTATACAACTACTACAGCTTTGATACTAATCTTGGCCAACGTCATTTTTCATTTAAATTAACTCTCTTTCTCTCTCTTCGCAGCTCAAACAAATTACAGATTGAAGTACACACATTTCCGTCATGTTATCTTTTTAGACTATAGAGAGTCAAGAGAAAAGAGCATATATTGTGCATTGTGTACAGAAGAAGAAAATCTTATGAGTTTATAACATGCAATGCAATGTAATCTTACAATCTTAATATAAAGTGATATTGTAATATATAGTATAGGAAAATTATGTAAGGAAAGGGTCGAAGCACTTTTTTTTATTTTTCTTGTATGCAAAAGCAAATTGCATTAAAAGCATCTAATAACTAATTGAAACAGCTCACATCACATTTTCCTAATAACTTGACGTGCTTTCAAGTTGAGAACATACAAAACTACAATCTGATTACAAAATGGAATTTATATACGAGTCTAATATGTATATGTTAGCGTTTGTTTCTAAAATCAGTTCATATGTATAATAACTAGTATGTATGCAAAATAACTAAATTTATCCAGGGTATATGCATAATTCCTGGTTTGTATGCATATTTACTAGT